>PVKV010006060.1:37649-98331 GCA_004027835.1 Alouatta palliata
CCTCCGCCTCCTGGGTTCAAGCAATTCTCCTGCCTCAGCCTCCCGAGTAGCTGGGACTACAGGCACGTGCCACCATGCCCAGCTAATTTTTGTATTTTTAGTAGAGACGGGGTTTCACCATGTTGACCAGGATGGTCTCGATCTCTTGACCTCGTGATCCACCCGCCTCGGCCTCCCAGAGTGCTGGGATTACAGGCCTGAGCCACCGCGCCCGGCCCGGGTCACACATTCTTTTTCCAATTTGAAAGCTTAAATTTTATCCTTTGTTAGTATACTGGAAGGGCAGCATGTTAGTTCTAAGACCTGCCCCTTACTTCTTCCTCATACTCCAAAGTTCGTAGGAGTGAGTGCTGGTCAAGGGTTGGTAGAATTTATACCCACTAGGATCTTCTGGCATTGCTTAGAGTTACTGCAAGGACCCTAGAACAAATCCACTCCCTTAAATGCTGTTATGAATTTCAATTTTGAACCAAACGTGTGACTCACTCTTGGATGAGCAATTAATAGGAGCATGTTTCTTTGAGCCCCTTGTACTGACCCGTTGGATACTGAAGGCTCAGATTTGGGATGCTGTAAGTTACCTAGGGTTTGAAGTGCAGATGAGCAATGAAATGAAACTGTGTACAGGAAGCCTGCTTATAACTTTGCACTGCATTGACTTAATTTCCCCTCAATAAAATATAATAATGAATTCATTCAAAATAAAGAATACTATTTTGAGAGCTGTCAACACAAATGAAAATTTGGGAGCTTTGCAAACTCACTACTGAAACAAATATGAAAAACAATTAAAATTATCAATATTAACCATGCTTGTAGTATGAGGATGAAAAAGTAAAGTTCATGCCAAGAATTTGTCCACTCATGTAGAACTGAAGTCCGAGCATGCAGGTGACTCAATCAGAATCAAAGGAGGATAATGAAATAGGCCCTTTGAGACATATAAAGAATATATAAAAATTGGATAAACATACAGAAACCAAAAAAAAAACAAAAAAGCAAAAAAAAACCCAACAACAGCCACCCCCTACAGGCTTGACCCTCATAGAGTCCAACATATTTGACATTGAAAGTATCTTCCACACTCCTTATTAAGCCCCTGTAAGAAGTTCTTTACATGAATTTCTACTGCCCATAAATGTGCCCCAGCCATTGTACAAATGACAAACTTCCTCAGTTGGAACCAGGCAAGGCCGCTCACAACTGTAATCTCATCACATTTGGGAAGCCAAGGCAGGAGGATTTCTTGAGACCAAGAGTTCGAGGCTACAGTGAGCTATGATGGTGCCACTGCACTTCAGCCTGAATGTGACCCTGTCTCTTAAAAAAATTCCCATGTGAAAAGAAGGCATGTTTACCACCCTAATTTGAAAGCTACAAACTTGAATAACCACTGAAAGGCATGTACAGGAAATAATAAATGTATATTCAATGTCTATTACCCTTGTTCATAAGGGAAGCTATGAAATAGAGAATCCAAAAGGTTAACTCCAAATCACTCATACTTCAATTTGAAGCATATTTGCTAACTGTAAAGTGCTTCCCTATTTTATCTTTACTTAGGTGAGGGCTTCTCAACTTCAACACTATCGACATTTTAGACTGGACAAGTCTTTGCTGTCGGGGCTGTTTTGTGCATTGTAGGATGTTACTGGCATCCCTACAAATAGATGCCAAAAGCACCCCCTAAATAGGGGTGACAGCCAAACATGTTTACAGACATTGACAAATGTCACCTTTGGAGCCAAAATCTCTCCCAGTTAAAAACCACTGATTTACACTAACATAAAAATTAGTTCACCTTTTCTGGTGGGCACACACCAGCTGGACAATAGGGAAAGTGATCTAGGAGAGAACAAGATGAAGCTGGCCCAGGACAAAGAAAATTTATTACAGATAATCTGCAGTGCAGATAATCAACAAGTAATTCATGGGAATTAAATATAGGGTTGAGAGCATCTTATTAGAGTCAATTGGTAGACAGTGAATGATTGAGGTTGATATAAATACCGGACGTAGTTATAATCACCTTCCGGCCGCCCGACTCTGGCTGCTGAAGATCAAATCAAATATTCCTTTTATAGAACTGCATGACTTGATACACATTGTGCAATTGAGAGCTTGCTTGTTTTTCAGTCATTGACAGCTGGTCTAGCAGAAAGGCTGCCAGACACTTGGGTCATGCAACCATTCTCAAAATGCATACTGGGCCTGAGAAGATACCGAGGTGATGATTAAGGATTTTAAGAAGAAAGAAGTAATCATTTCTAACTTAAATATAAATTTGATGGTGTTTCTGCCACATTTAGGCAAAACGTGTTTTAGCCCCCTTTATGTCTTTGTACGTATTTTATGGACAAAAGTCTTATTTTTATGAGAAAGTCTTAAGTTATGACAACAGGATGGTTTATGAATTGATACTCTGAAGACCACTACTACAAAATACAGGCTAAATCTCATTCCCCCTTCCAGTCACTACCTCGCCTTTCCCCATTAGACCAACTTCTAACAGCATAAACTTTTGCCTGTTTTTGTACTTTATATAAGTGGAATACTATGTATATTATTATATCTTCTTTCCCTTGACATTGTTTTGTGAGATCCATCCAGATTGTTGTAATTGTAATGTGTTCTTTTTCATTGTTAGCTGTTATTCCAATGAGTTCATATACCACAATTAATTTCTCTACTGTTGGGTTGTTTTCGGTTTTAGATATTAAAAATAGTTATTTTCTGAAAAAAATATAGGCTAAAAAGGTATATTCATTAGGAGAACATGTATGCTGACTGTATTTCTGTTATTCTGTTAATCATACTGCCTGGGTCCGGAGCTCTTTTGTTTGCCCAATGTGAGACATTTAACGAAAAAGGTATACAGATGTGCCCATGGACTGGAAAATAGTTTACTCAGTTGTAATTAATTAATTAATTAATTATTTTTATTTCGAGACAGAGTCTCACTCCCTTGCCCAGGCTGGAGTGCAGTGGCGTGATCTCGGCTCACTACAACCTCTGCCTCCTGGTTTTAAGCGATTCTCCTGCCTCAGCCTCCCTCATTCTCTTGAGTAGCTGGGATTACAGGCATGTGTCACCATTCCTAGCTAATTTTCCTATTTTTAAGTAGAGACAAGGTTTCACCACATTGGCCAGTCTGGTCTCAAACTCCCGACCTTCACTGATTCGCCCACTTCGGCCTCGCAAAGTGCTGGGATTACAGGCATGAGCCACCATGCCTGACCTACTCAGTTGTATTCATATCAGGTTCAGCTATCATCATACTCTCTGCAATTTTTTTTTTTTTTTTTTTTTTGGAGACAGAGTTTCACCATGTTGGCCAGGCTGGTCTTGAACTCCTTACCTCAGGTGATCCACCCGCCTCAGCCTCCTAAAGTGCTGGGATTACAGACATGCCTAACCTCTGCATTTTTATTAATAGATTTCCATCTACTTACCCACTTAGAGAAAAAGCTAGAGTTAAGAGATGTGTCCAGGGGTTGATCCTTGAATTTCGTTTGTAAAACAATTTTATTCGTGAACTAAATGAAGACCCCAGAGAAGGCATTTACTGCATATCTAACACAGTGCCTGGAACTTAAAAGGCATGTATTTGTTGAATGAATGAGTAAATGAGTTGATAGATGGAAAAATGACTGTTGGGGCAAAATCAATATGATTAATTCTTTAAAAATGTTGTTTAAGCAAATGGTGTTAAAAAGGAGTTTGCCCATACTAAGACAGCCAAAAGATGAATGAACTTAGTTACCAGCCCAGACTAACTTCAAAGCACTTAACCTCTAAATGAGGTGGAATACTCAGAAAAGAAATGCTAATAGGGTAAATGTAAATTCCTGCCCTGAAGAAGCAAAAGTAAGTTGCACAAGTGCAGAATTGTGTATTGTTAATGGTCACTGCTCATATAAAACAGACCACATGGCTTTGGTTGACCACAATGTCAGCTGAGCCCACAGTGTGACACACCACTAAAAAAGCGAATTCTGTCTGAAGCTACATTAATCAACACATTAAAGCAGTAAAAGTCCTGTTTAACCCAGCTCAGCACCTTTTACTTTTATCTCCTTGACCAATGTCTTGGACAGGATGTTTTAAAAATATTCAGTTCCTTGTCCTTGTGTCCCTGTGTTTTACTATCACTGGAAGTGTGCAGGCTTCACTTCATACAGAAAAGTAACCAAGAACAGATTAAGATTTTGCCCTTTTTTTTTTTTTTTTTTGAGACAGACTCTTGCTCTGTCACCCAGGCTGGAGTGCAGTGGCACAATCTCGGCTCACTACAACCTCTGCCCCCCAGGTTCAAGCAATTCTCCTGCCTCAGCCTCCCCAGTAGCTGGGATTACAGGCATGTGCCACCATACCCAGCTAATTTTTGTATTTGTAATAGGGACGGGGTTTCACCATGTTGGTCAGGCTGGTCTCGAACTCCTGACCTAGTGATCCGACCACCTTGGCCTCCCAAAGAGCTGGGATTACAGGTGTGAGCCACTGCGCCCGGCCTTTTTTTTCTTTTCTTTTCTTTTTTTTTTTTTTTTTTGAGATAGAGTCTTGGCTCTGTCACCCAGCCTGGAGGGCAGTGGCCCAATCTCAGCTCACTGCAACCTCCGCCTCCTGGGATTCTCATGCTTCCCCTGAGTAACTGGGATTACAGATGTCCATTGGCATGCCTGGTTAATGTTTATATTTTTAGTAGAGACGGAGTATTGCCATGTTGGCCAGGCTGGTCTCAAACTCCCAGCCTCATACGATCTGCCTGCCTCGACCTCCCAAAGTTCTGGGATTACACGCTTGGGCCACCACACCCGGCCAAGGCTTTCCAATTTTAATCATTCTTGATTACCAATTCTTTGTTTCAGGTCCAATTCTTGCCCTGTGTTCCCCTTGTTTGGCATTTTGGATTTTCCCTTACTTCTGGCCTATCCTTACTTGGTGTGTTAGGGTTCTCCAGAGAGACTGAAGAAATAGGATGGATGGATGGATAGATAGGTAGATAGATAGATAGATAGACAGATAGATAGATAGATAGACAGATAGATAGATGATATGGGATTTATTAGGGTAATGGCTCACAAAATTATAGAAGCTGAGAAGTCCCGCAAGCCGTCTGCAAACTGGAGACTGTGGGATGCTGCTAGCATGGCTCAGTTCTAGTCTGAAAGCCTCAGAACCAGGAAAGCCAAGTTCTGAGAACCTGGGGGGCTGGGGGGAGGTGGTGCTTGTGTAAGTTTTGGAGTCCAAAGGCTGGGAAGCCTGGACTTCTGATGTCCAAGGGCAAGAGAGGTAAAGAGTATATCCCAGCTCTCACAGGTAAATCAACACATTCCCCTTTTCTCTGTTTCTGTGCTCTCAGGTGCCCCAGATGATTCGTTGGTACCCACCCTCATTGAGGGTAGATGTTCCTCACCTCTTCCACTCAGACTCACATGCTGATCTTCTCTGGAAACACCCACATAGACACACCCCAAAATAATGCTTTACCAAGTTTCTAGTTATTCCTGAATTCAGTCAAATTGATACCTAAAACTATCACACTCAGAAAATGGCCACCAACTGTCATTGCTTTGTAACAGCAATGTCCACTCCCATGATCATCCCACAAATTCTGTCTGAATCCAACTTGGGCCCCAGTAATCTGGCAAGAGATTTGGCGAGTCTCAGTTAACTCTGCGATGGAACATTTTATTTGTGTATGGGATTTTTATTGAGACAGACATTGATAAACTAAGAACAGCCAAGATAATGAAATACCTAGAAACCATATCATACGTGCACATTTGATCTTCGCCAAAAGACCGAGAAAGGCTATGTTATACAAGGAAAGGCTAGTGCAACTGGAGGCGTTTAACCTCGACAACAAAAGGCAATGATGTGCAGTTGGTACAACTGTGTTCTGTATATGAATAGCTGTTCTGCAGAAGAGGGAATAGTTTTGATCTCATTTTATAACTAGGAAATGTAAATGAGTGGAAGCTTTAGGGGGGCATTTTGGGTCTGGTAGGAGGGAGAACCTAACCGTAAAAAGGTATCTGTATTAGTCATGTTGCAACTCAATCCAAACCAGTTTACGCACTGAAGAGAATGTATTGTCTTTTGAAACTGAAAAATTCGAAGGGATGATTGGCTTCAGATTTGAGGAGAAAATGAAGTAAGATACAGCAAGGATAAGGAATTCATAACATTCTTGAGTCGTCCCAAATTATCTCCAAAGGCTGCAGAGTTTTAAGATCAAGAGGTTGGTTTTTAAAATGCTTTGAGGAACAGAATGGACATGATTTTCAGGAAAACAATAAAAAGTTGTTCTACACCATACAGCAGGGATGGAGAAAAGAGAATAATGGGCATAGTAAGAGATTCTCAGTTTAACTAGACTAGAACAAGAAATGAACAGAAATTTGAGACAACGGCAGAACCATGGATGAGTGAGTCTCATTCAGGCTCATGGTATTTACAAAACACATGAGGTTATGTACTCCTATAAGCTCTTAAATGTTTACTTAAATTTAAAATGAGATCTGCTTATCTGGAAAAGAATTATTATATTAGTTAGAAAAATGAATTGATATGGTATTAAAATATTGCATGTCTTTGGATAATTTACTGTTTATAACAATAGTTATGAACTGATATTTGTAAAGAAAATATCAAAGTAGGATATAAAGTGTCAAGATACTATGCTTTAACATATAATTCTATATTCATGATATATCTTTAGAAGAACATGCAAGAAATTGGTAGTAATTGCCTCTAGGAAGGAGACCTAAACTGCAGGAGCTGGGATATAATAGGATTTGGATCCATGTTCCCATCCGAATCTCATACTCAGTTGTAATTCCCAGTGTTGGAGGTAGGGCCTAGTTGGGGGTGATTTGGTCATGGGGCAGTTTTCTCACGAATGGTTTAGCACCATTCACTTGGTGCTGTTCCTGTGACAGTGAGTTCTCACAAGATCTGGTTGTTTAAAAGTGTGTAGCACCTTCCCAGTCTGTCTTCCTTCTGCTCCAGACATGTGATGTGCCTCTCATCCCCTTTGCCTTCAGCCATGATTAGAAGCTTCCTGAGGCCTCTCCAGAATCAGAAGCCACTATGCTTTCTGTACAGCCTGCAGAACCGTGAACCAATTAAACCTCTTTTCTTCATAAAATACCCAGGCTCAGGTATTTCTTTATAGTAGTGCAAGAACAGACTTCTGCGGGGTATGAGGGAGAATTTTCATTTCAGACCTCTTGATACTGTTTGGGATTTTATATTATATGTATTACTTATTCAGCATTAGCTATATAATTAATAAAAACATTAATCTCGTATTCCTGTTTGGGTCAATATCTAAGTTTCAAAAACTCTGTGCCTTTTTCCATTGATCTGACTCTTGGTTTTAATCCCTCTCATTTTCTACGTAATTTGAATCTTTTTTTAACATCGTTGACCAAAATAGCCAGGTGATCTACTATGTTGTTTGAGGACAAGATCTTAAACCAGATGTATCTTCTTTTCCTTGCTATTGGTGATTGTGGCACCTTGATAGGAAAATTCCCGAGGCAGAAATGACAAGTAGCATTTTAAATGATCACCTCTCAAATGTGTTCAATTTTCTCCATTCGCCACCACTAATTTGACCTGGGACATTATATGCTCTCCCCTGGCTACCGTCACAGCCCCCTTGATAACCTCTCTTTCTTTAGTCCTATTTCCCTTTAATTATTTCTCCACATTGTGGCCAGCAATCTAATCATGTATCTCCCACTCAAAACCTCTGGATGGCTCTTCATTGTCCTTAGGGAGAAGCCTAGACTCCTTTATAGCTTCCAAGGTCTTTCAGGATGTGGCTCCTGCCTCCTCATCTTCTCTTGCCACCCTCCCCTTCTATGCTCCAGCTTTTCTATTCTTGGAACTCACCATGCCCTCTCTTGCTCCTGAAACAGTCTGTTACCCCATCTTTACCTGGCTAACTCCTATTCATCCTTGAATTCACCTAGATACCATAACCCCTGGAAATTCCTTCAGTCTCCCAAATCTGGGTTTTAGAAAACCCTCTTCTATGCCTCCAAAGCACCCTGTGCTTCCTATCATTGTTTGTTACTTCTCTGCACTATCTTTTACTGCCCTGATTCCCACACAGTGCTCTCAGCTCCATGAAGACAGGGATCTTATTTACATGCTCAGTTATATCACTAGAACTTAGCACAGGGCCTGGAATGGGTAAGCACTTAAATCAATTAAAGATATACTCTGGAAAAAGAAGTATGCTTCCTTTTACGGTGAAAAATAGGATTGTCATATTGGGTGATGGTGGAACCATGAAAAAGAAGACTCTTATCAGCTTACTTTATTAAGTTGTGTTAATATAGTTTTGTTCATGAATATTGTTCTTTACTGAATTCCTGGAAGGAAGGCATTAGAATGTTTACTTTGGGTTGAGAGTATATTTATATCCAGGATACACATTAAAAGGGCTGGCTCTGATGTTAGGGTATTTTGTAGTATATAAGTATACCTGGACAGCTAATGTTATCTGATGAGGTCTTTAACTTTTCTTGAAAGTCACCTTTTGCTCACCGCCACTCTTTCTCTTTCTTGTAGTTCCTACGTCTGCATAAAATACTTCTAAATAACCTCATTCCAATTTATAATATTTTATCCTAATATAAACACATTGCCTTTCCTCTGAATAAAATGACGTGAACTTTAATGTTTAGAAAATTATACATTGTAGTTCCACAATTCTAAAATGCCATTTTTTTTCTTTTCAGGGAAAAAACAAATATGTAATTAAATGTGTCAGCCAGGCGCAGTGGTTCTTGCCTGTAATCTCAGCACTTTGGGAGGCTGAGGCGGGCGGATCACATGGGGTCAGGAGTTTGAGACCCACCTGGCCAACATGATTAAACCCTATCTCTATTAAAAATACAAAAATGAGCCAGGCATGGTGGCACATGCCTGTAATCCCAGCTACTCGGGAGGCTGAGGCAGGAGAGTCAGGGGGGCACAGGCTGCAGTGAGCCAAGATGGTGAGCCTAGGCAACGGAACGAGACTTTGTCTCAAAAAAAAAAGAAAGAAAGAAATTAAATGTGTCAAGACCCCAAATTCGTCAACAAAAAAAAAAAAAAAGAGAGAGAGAGAGAGACAGAGAAAAGAAAATAAATGTAGCCAATAATTTTAAGGCTCAGTGCAATTTCCAACAAATTATAATATGAAAGAATGTGTGGCTTAAATGCACACATACATACACACTTATATTTGGAGAAAAAGTGTCAGGAAATACAGCAAAATATTAGTTGCTGTGAGGTAGGATTATGATTAATTTTTGTTTTCTTTTTCATATTTTCCCCAATGTTTCTACAAGAAGAGGCTCTGTATTTTGGCATCATCAAGAAAAATTAACAAAGTTTAAAAATAGGTATGACATATTTAACATGTATTTTGCTTCTCTTCCATATTCTTGAGGTCCCTGAGTTCTCAATCTGTGAAATGAATTAACACACTCTTGGCTTAACTTTGGGCTACCTGCTCTATTCATTTGACCCAAGTATTAATGGCTTCACTTTTTTTCCCCCCACAGAAATGCTATTCTTCCTTCTGGGTGCAATTCCATAGAAAGCTTTTGCAGTTCTCAGCTTATGACTCCTTGTGTGGCTGCCAATTTCAGTCTTCACTGACACTTTCATGCTTTAGGACATTCAGAAAATGAGTTACGGCCTCTGACATTCTGATAAATATGGGACATTACAGAAATCAGTTTCCAGGAGTTGTAGATAATATTAGATTTTGTGAATAATTGATTAAATTAGTTAGTGATGGATAACGTGCATACCAGATGTTCCATAAAGGCTCTTTCCTTCTCATCCTCATGATCCCTAAGAAAAAAACAAAGCAGCTCAATAATCTTTTTTTTTCTTCTTTTCCTTTCTTCTGCTTTCACCTTCCCCTTCCCTTGTCTTCCCTTCCCTCCCCTTCCCTTCGCTTGCCTTCCCTTCCCTTTCCTTCCCTCTTCCCTTCCCCCTTCCCTTCCCTTCTCCCTTCCCTCTTCCCTTCCCTTCCTTTCCCCTTTCCCTTCCCTTCTCCCTTCCCTCTTCCCTTCACTTCTCTTCCCTTCCCTCCCCTCCCCTCCCCTCTCCTTCCCTTCCCTTCCCTTCTCCCTCCCTTTCCCTTTCCTCCCCTCCCCTCCCCTTCCCTTCCCAAGATAGAGTCTCACTCTGTTGCCCAGGCTGGAGTGTAATCTCACTGCAACCTCCTCCTCCTAGGTTCAATTGATCTTCCCACCTCAGCCTCCCATGTGGCCGGGACCACAGGCATGCACCACCATCCCTGGCTAATTTTTGTATTTTTTATAGAAAGAGGGTTTCACCATGTTGCCAGGCTAGTCTTGAACTCCTGGGCTCGAGCAATCCACCTGGCTTGGCCTCCCAAAGTGCTGGGATTATAGGCATGGGCCAACACATCTAGCTGCCTGTAGCATTTCTTTTTTTTTTTGAAACAGAGGTTCCCTCTTGTCGCCCAGGCTGGAGTGCAGTGGCACGATCTTGGCTCACTGCAACCTCCACCTTCTGGGTTCAAACAATTCTCCTGCCTCAGCCTCCTGAGTAGCTAGGATTACAGGCACCTGCCATCATGCCCAGCTGATTTTTGTATTTTTAGTAGAGATGGGGTTTCACTATGTTGGCCAAGCTGGTCTCAAACTCCTGACCTCAGGTGATCTGCCCACCTTGGCCTCCCAAAGTGCTGGGATTACAGGTGTTAGCCATCATGCCCAGCTGATTTTTGTATTTTTAGTAGAGACAGGGTTTCGCCATGTTGACCAGGGTGGTCTCGAACTCCTGACCTCAGGTGGTCCACCTGCCTCACCCTCCCAAAGTACTGGGATTACAGGCATGAGCCACTACACCCAGACTTCCAGTAACATTTCCTACCCAAACAAAAAGTTTAGCTCTTTTTGGGATCCCCTTCCTTTGTAAAAATTTAAAAGAGTGTTGCTTGGAAAATGGCACTTCCGGTGCAGTAAAGCTAACTTCAGTTCTTAACAGACTGAAAGCTGCCACACTGGTTCATAGGGACAGGACAGAGGCCTTGCCTTGGAGAAACAACCAGTACAATCAGCAATTATGCATCTCAAAGCACTTTAGAAAACTCTTTAGGTAGAAGAATCATGGAAAAAAAACATGAGCTCCCTCCGTTAGTGGTGTAGCCCTCGCCCCACCGACCACCCCAAAAATGTTTTTAGCTACCCATACCTTGTTCTTTCAAACTTTTGAGCCAACTCGGGTACTCTGAATTCTGGTAGCAATAATGATATACGGCATCAGTGCTGTCCTTTGCCTTTTTGACAGCATATTTCTAGTCTGCTTTAGCTGTTCTTATTGAAGAAATCAATTCCTTTTTTTAAAAAAGTGAATTGATTGTTTTTCCAACATGCCCCATGTCAATCAGTAGATTGTATCCACTCCCACAGCTCCAATTATCATTTCTACATCAGTGGCTCCCAGTTTTTTTTTTTTTTTTTTTTTTTGAGACAGAGTCTTGCTCCATTGCCAGGCTGGAGCGCAGTGGCGCGATCCCGGCTCACTGCAACTTCCGTTTTCTGGTTTCAAGCGATTCTCCTGCCTCAGCCTCCCAAGTAGCTGGGACTACAGGTACGCACCACCACACCCGGCTAATTTTTTGTACTTTTAGTAGAGACGGGGTTTCACCATGTTGGCCAGGATGATCTCGATCTCTTGACCTCGTGATCCGCCCGCCTCGGCCTCCCAAAGTGCTGGGATTATAGGCTTGAGCCACCGCGACCGGCCCCGGCTCCCAGTTTTACATCTTTTGTCCAAACCCCTGTCCTGAACTCCAGATGAACAACTGTAAACTAAGTATCTCAATTTGGATGTACAGAAGCACCTCATGTGCTATGTATGCAAAACTTATCATCTTCTCCCCATATTTTCCTCTTAATTTCCTATCTACAGGAAGACCTCACCATCTACCTACTTTCCCAAGTAAACAACCTGTCAAACCTGTTATCTTTGGACCCATCCCCCTTCATGATCCCCTCCATCCAAATGCCAAGTCTTGTTGATTATACTTCCTAAACATATTTCAAATCCTCTCTCTCCATCACCACTGCTACTCACAGTCCAGGCCACTGTTATTTCTCTCCTCAATTACTGCAAAAGTCTTCTAAATCACCTCCTTGTCTTCAGTCTATGTCCTCAGAGATCCAAGCTATGGATTGTAGCTAGAGTAATTATTCTAAATCACTAACCTAATCATATCACTCTGCTACTACCAAAAATTTTCAGGATTAAGTCCAAATTTCTCAACATGACTTCATAAGACTTTCGTGATTTGGTCCCTACTTGTTTTAACCCCCTCCCTCTCCCGCTTCCACAAACCTTGCTATAGCCACAGTGAGCTGCTTTCTGTGCGTTCTAGTATTTTGCGGTCTTTGCATATACTAGACACCACTTGGAACACTCTGGCGTCTCTGCATCACCTGATACTGTTTATCGACTACACTCAGTTTCAGATTGCAGTGTAAACGCCACATCCCCTGGAAAGCTTGAGTCCCGCCCTTGGCTGAGTAAGGCACTCCCTCCGTGCTCCATAGCACCCCATACTTACTCTTGTCAGAGTATATTGTACACTGTTTTTAAATTTTTTATTTACCTGTATGTCTCCCCTTACTAGATTGTTAACTCCCTAAGGACATACAATGTCTCGTTTACTTTTAAATCTCTTGTAAAGTGACCCTGTAAAAGTCTTGTAATGATCCTAGTAAAGTCTTGGAATCAGTAAGCTCTCAATTACCATTGGTTGAACTAATGAACGAAGTTATAGAAGTGATAGGTTCACTGGCTGCTAGAACACTTACAAGTGGAGCTCAAGTTACTCTGATTGTTTGGATTAGCAAGTAAATCTTCAGGCCTAGGCCAGATCGGCGGAAATCAAGACTCCTACATTTGATGGAGGGCCTGGCCTGGACAGTAGACTCCACAGCCAGCTGTTTCCTTACCAGTGTGTGGCATGTAAATGCTAAAAAGCCCTTCTACATCTTCCTTCCTTCCTTCCTTCCTTCCTTCCTTCCTTCCTTCCTTCCTTTCTTTTTTTCTTTCTTTCTTTCTATGAAGTCTAGCTCTATTGCCCAGGCTGGAGTGCAGTGACTCAATCTCGGCTTACTGTAACCACTGCCTCCCAGGTTCAAGTGATTCTCGTGTCTCAGCCTTCCCAAGTAGCTGGTACTACAGGCATGCACCACTGTACCTGGATAATTTTTGTTTTTTTAGTAGAGACTGGGTTTCACCATTTTGACCAGGGTGATCTCAAACTCCTGACCTTAGGTGATCCCCCTGCCTTGGCATCCCAGAATGCTAGGATTATAGACGTGAGGCAGCACACCTGACCCTTAATCCATAATTCTAATAGAAGCAAGTTCATTTTCCAAGATGAGTTACATATTAGGCAAAGTGAATTTTCTACTCTTTCTTCCTTGAAGCATTCACCTAGGGGTTAGATGATTCAACTTTAGATCCCAGAAAAAGAGATAGGCACAAGAAGACGGAGATTAGTGCTGGAGGGTAATGCAGGGGCAGAGCTTTTGAATGAATGGGTTGAATAGTTGCAATACTTTCATGGGAATATACAAAAACAAAGGTGAACAAGAGACAACGCCTCTTTTGTGTAGAAGAGAAGAATCAGATAAGCAAGCAAATAAATCAACAAGATAAAATCAGAAGGTAATAAATACTATGATGTCAAAACAAGGTGATATGATAGAGGGTAGGGGTGGGGAAGTAGCTGCTTATCACAGGGGTCAGGGAAAGCCTCTTTGAAGATTTGAGCTGAGATCTGAATAGGGAAAAGGAGACAGGCATGTAAAGAAATGTTAAAACAAAAACAAACAAACAAAAAACGCTCACAACTGTAATCCCAGCACTTTGGGAGGCTGAGGCGGGAGGATCACTTAAGACTAGCCTGGAAAACATGTTGAAAGCCCATCTCTACAAAAAATACAAAAAGATTAGCAAGGTATGGTGGGTCATGCCTGTAGTCTCAGCCACCCTGGGGCCTGAGGCAGGAGAATGTCTTGAGCCCCAGAGGTCGAGGCTATAGTGAGCCGTGATTGCAGCACTGCATTCCAGTTTGGGTGACAGAGCAGGACCCTGTCTCCAAAAATAAATAAATAAGAATGAGAGAAAGAATAATCCCATTGGAAGGAAAAAAATAGCAAGTGTGGGGTTGCAGAGGGTGGGCCTGGGAGGGGTGGCAGCCAAAAAAATTAAAAAAAAAAATTGCAAGTGCAAAGGAATATTTTACAAGTTTGAAGAACAGCAAAAAGAGTGGTGTGAACAAAGGGAGCATAAAAGGAATATTTTACAAGTTTGAAGAACAGCAAAAAGAGTGGTGTGAACAAAGGGAGCATAGCTGCGCATGGAGAGAGGGAGGTGTGCTTACATGCTTACATGCTGGGGAGCTGGAGCTTAACAGTCAGTGCACTGGGAAGCCACTGAAGGATTCTGAGCAAGTGATTGACTTTATCTAAATATCCTTGAATTTATAGACTGAGCAGGTAGAGGGTAAAAGAAGGAAAAAGAATTTTTGTAACATCTCTTACTTAAACTAAAACTGTCTGTTTGTGCTTTCCAGCATTTCAGTACTCGGAGCAAATTGCTGACATGTTAAAACACATTGATTATACATTTTATTTCCTTAATTGAGGAAGAACTTAGAAATTTCACTGCCATTCTTGATTCTAGGTAAAGAACAAACACTTCTGACAAACTGTACTTTTTTAAGTATTCTTACCCAATGGGAGATTAGAAAGTAATTTTGTTTAAAAACTGAAATTAAAGCAGTCCCTAATTTTAACCTATTCTGCTCCCATGTGGTTATCGCAATTAAAATCAGAACTTGTAACAGTCACATCCAACCAGAATTCAGTTTTAAACCTTTCATTCTAGACCTTTAAGTGAGTAGCTGAAATCTTGCAAATCTTCTCTGTTTAATCGCAATTTACACAGCCTTTCTAGTGAAACTGTGAGGTTTAAAGGTGAATTGAATCTGAGTGTAATTAAAAAGTTATTTGGACAGCATTCCTTGCTAGGAAATGTTATCTACATAGTGTTTGTTAATGATTATGAAGCTAGGTTTATTATCTATAATTTAGAAACTTTATGTGGTTCTCTGTCAAAATAAAAATGTAATATACTGGAGTACTGAAAAAATATTGTTTTTCCTGAGGAGGTCAAAGCATTTCACCGATGTTTTCTCTTTAGTCCTCACCATTTCCCCGAGGTAAGTAGATGGAAAGTGTATGCACATTCAACAGATGGGGAACAAGGCCAAGAGAAATGAATGAATATGCCCAAGGACATATAATACGTCAGTGGCAGGGAAGGGATGAGTCTCAGGTCTTTTCATTCTCAGGGATCTGGCATTTTATAATGTTGGGCAGGTACCAAACCAGTTCTTGTTTGACTTGGTATAATTGAGTCCTTGTGTGTACAATTACAATGAACTAATAAGACATCTGTTCTAGGTCATATCTCTGTTTGCTGTTTACATTGGCAATGATTCTTACCTATTATTTTTAAATGAAGGTATTTGAGGTTTTAAACAGTGGAATGAGACTAAAACATTTCATCTCATATATTGCATGCGACTGCCTGTCTAGGAACTTCTACTGTCAATAGAAACGGTATCATTTAGCTAAAGATTAGATTTGTTACCTGCTGTTTAAGACATCAGAAACATAGGCTGGGAACGGGGGCTCATGTCTGTATTCCCAGCACTTTGAGAGGCTAAGTTGCGAGGATCACTTGAGGCCAAGAGTTTAAGATCAGCGTGGGCAACATGGTGAGGTTCTGCTTCTACAAAAAAAAACTATTTTTTAAAATTAGTCAGGTGTGGTGACATGTGCCTGTGGTCCCAACTACTTGGGAGGCTGAGGCAGGAGGATAATTTGAGCCCAGGAGGCCAAGCCTGCATTGAGCCATAGTCATGTCACTGCACTCCACCCTGGGTGACAGAGCAAGACTCCATTACATAAAAGAAAACCCAGAAATTACAAACAGGCTAGGTGCAGTGACTCATGCCTATAATCCCAACACTCTGGGAGGCCAGATTTTACCACATGCATTTCATGTGGAGGCAGGAGGATTGCTTGAGGCCAAGCGTTTGAGATCAGCCTGGGCAACATAGCAAGAACCCATCTCTACAAAAAATACAAAAATTAGCCATGCAGATGGCATTTACCTATAGTTAGGTCCAGCTACTTGGGAGGCTGAGATGAGAGGATAGTTGAAGTTCAGGAGGTAGAGGCTGCAGTGAGCTTTGATTAGATCACTGCACTTCAGCCTGAGTGACGAGGCGAGACTCTGTCTCAAAAAAAAAAAAAAAAAAAAAACAAGAAGGAAAAAAAATATACACAGAGACACACACACATACACTTCATTGCATCATTTTCCTATTGAGTGGTTTTTCTTCATAATAGGACATTTGAAATCCGTAGGGTCCTGTAAAAAGTTAAAGTTGTTTAAGCTTTTGTTCTTAGGTTGTAGAGTGCTGAATGTCCTATCATATTAGTATATGTTCTTGCTTTTTTGCCTTCTCTTCTCACTCCTATCCCTGAATCTTTATTGTAAACAATTCCAAGCACACGCAACCATACCAAGAATATGACAATAAACCTCCATATACCTATTGCCCTGATTACATGCAATTATAATTATATGATTATGACGATTTTACCAAACACATTTTGTTTGTCCCTTTTTTGCATTTGCCAAACTTTAAAAAAAATCCCAGACATCTAGTAATCTCATCTTGTATACTTGACCTATGTAAAAGTCTCTAAAAATAAGAACTTTTAACTCATAATCATAATGCCATTATCTCCTGCCCCCAAAATTAACAATAGTGTCTTTCATCATCTAAAACACTCCTAGTTGGGTACTCCCACTCCAAGTGGTTCATGCTTGCAATCCCAGCACTTTGGGAGGCTGAGGTGGGAGGATTGCTTGAGGCCAAGAGTTCAAGACCAGTCTGGGCAACATGACAAGACCCCATCTCTACAAAAAACATTGTTTAAAAATTTGCCAGGCATTAATATGCCTATAGTCCTAGCTAGTAGGAATCTGAGGCAGGAGGATTCCTTGAGCCCAGGTGTTGGAGATTATAGTGAGCTATGATCACGTCACTCTGCCTGGTTGGCAGAGCGAGACCCTTTGTCTAAAAAATAAAATGAAATAAAATCCATTCCTTAATAAAATTCCTCAGATTGTTTTTAGAAAAACAGCATTTTCATGGTTGGGGTGTTCAGATAGGGACTCAAATGTGACATTGGTTGCCATGTCACTCTGGCACAGCTCTCTCCCTTTTTCTTTTTCTTTCTTTCTTTTTTTTTTTTTATATGGAGTCTCTCTCTGTTGTCCAGGCTGTGATGCAGTGGCATGATCTCAGCTCTTTGCAACCTCCACCTCCTGGGTTCAAGCAATTCTCCTGCCTCAGCCTCCTGAGTAGCTGGGACTACAGGTGCATGGCACCATGCACGGCTAATTTTTTATATTTTTAGTAAAGACAGGGTTTCACCATGTTAGCCAGGAGGGTCTCGATCTCCTGACCTCGTGTTCATCTCACCTCAGCCTCAAAAAGTGCTGGGATTACAGGGGTGTGCCCACCGCGCCCAGCTCCCTTTTTCTTCTCATACCCTGCTATTGACTAGTTGTAGTCGAAACAAGGAAAGTTGGCCTGAAGAATGTCCCACATTTTGAAATTATCTGTTTGCTTCTTTATGGTATCACTTGTTTCTCTATTTCTCATATTTTCTGTGAATGGAGTTAGTCCTAGAGACTTGATTAGGTTCAAGTTAATTTTTTTTTTCTTGTTGCTGCAAGAACACTTCATAGGAGGTGCATGTGAGCTTCCTGTTGCCTCATATAAAGAGGCCCAGAATGTCTGATTGTTCCACTCTTAGTGATGCTAAAATTGATCAGAGGGTTAGTGTGGTGACAGCTTGATCCCTCCATTGTAAAGCTTCTCACTAGCCTTTCTACTAAGGGTATCAATCATTCGTTATCTTTGTTTGAACCACTTATTTCAGAGGTCTCAAATCATTATTTTCTAGTCTTATCATTCCTTCTGCATTTATTAGCTGAAATGCTTCTATGAAGAGAAACTTTTCTTATCAGCTAGGCCTAGTTGGTTTAAGAGAGAATAAATAAATGCCTAATTCTTTCTTTTTATTTGACAAGGAGTTGATATCCTAGTTACATCTATGGTGTCAAATGAAGAAAGTTTCAATCAATTGCACTGATGATTCTTCTTGAGACTCAAATTCCTGCTGACTTCTTACTTCTATCAATGGTACATAATGAAAGAATCTAACACAGGTGGAGTATTTGCTACACATCGGTTTTTGAGGAGTGGGCAAGTCTGGAACGCTAAAGGAAAGGAGGAATTACAGGGGTAAGATTAGGGACTAATGAGACTTGGCCACATCAGGAAGGCCTGGGTTCAGTCCCCAGCTCATTTAAAAAAAAAAAAAAAAAAAATGCCAGGCATGGTGACTTATGCCTGTAATTTTAGCATTTTGGGAAGCTGAGGCCAGTGGATCACTTAAGGCCAGGTGTTCAAGACCAGCCTGGCCAACAGGGCAAAACCACGTTTCTGCTAAAAATACAAAAATTAGTTTTTAAATTGAAACATAATAATCGTACATATTTGCAGGTTATATGTGGTATTTTGATAAATACATACAATGTGTAATGATCAAATCAAGGTAGTTAGTATATTCATCACCTCAAACATTTATCATTTCTTTGTGTTGAGAACATTTCAAACCTTTTCTTCTAGTTATTTTGGAATATACAATATACTGTTGTTAACTATAGCCACTCTACTATGCTATCAAACACTAGGGCTTACTTCTTTTATCTGACTATATTTTTGTACCCATTTACTAAGTTTTCGTCATCTCCTACCACCTGCCCCACGCTTTCCAGTCTCCGGTAGTAATTACCATTCTACTCTCTACCTCCATGAGATCAACTTTTTACTCCCCCATATAAGTGAGAACGTATTTATTTTGCTGCGCCTGGCTTACTTCACTTAACATGATGATCTCCAGTTCCATCCATGTACATTTGCATCATATTTGAATTTAATATTCCACAAAGAGGTAAGAGACACTCAAAACAAACATAATATTGAACCATCTCAGGATATGAGACCTTGTCTATTACCTGCATGGCTTTCAACTTTGGGATAAATACAACGTATCACTGGCATAGTGACACATAACGGAATGGCAGGATGGAATCTCTCATGGGAATCAGTAGATTCATGAATATAAGCACGGCTTGTTTAAGATTATACATTGATGCTATTGTAATCAGAAGGACAGAGTGGCTCTCCATGCAGTCATTTAAGGATAATATTAACCATTTTATCATGCAAAGACAACAATGCTGTCATCAACAACAGCTGCATCTGAGAATACACTGTGGTCATCAGAGACCAGCACAAAACTGGGCAATCAAATAGAAGTCCAGTAATTAATGAAGTTTGGAGATCTTTCCAAGCTAGCTACTGGTCCTATTTGCCAATGCCATTTATTAGAAGTATTTTGTTTTTCAGTCAGGACTAAAGCATGTGTTGATCAAGGTGAAAATGCTACTCCCAGGGACAGGAACTGAGCTGGATTCACTTTCCAGAAACATCTCTTCTAGTGTGCTCCTCTTCTGCCTGAAACCTTACATGGTTATTCTCTCTGATGTAGCAAATGTGCATCATTTTAATTGGCTTTCAAGGCAATCCATTATCTGGCTTCATTCTGCGTAGTAAGAATTATTTCTGACTACTTGCATAAGTCCTACTCTGGTCACCCCAGAAAGATTTTGTTGGTGCTGTTCCACTTACCTACATCGCCTTCTCAAATTCCTTCCCACCTATTCAAACCCCGGAGGCCACTCTTGACTCCCCATTACAGATATGCAACTGTCCTTGATCCAATCAACCTTCAGCGAGCTCATGCTCAGCCCCTCAGTGCTTAGCTTCCCCAGACAAATTTCTCATTTTATAGGAAAGCTCTTCTCTTTTTTGTTCCTGTTTGAAGTTTTTAGTCTTTTCTATTACCTTTGAAGCCCCAATGTCTCTCCATCCTGATGACATTCTCATCCCTCCACCCAAGAAGGACTTCTATTATGAATTTGGGTGAGAGTTTATCCCGATTGCATACCCAAGAGTGGAAATTTACATTGTAAGTTATATGTATCTTCAACTTTTTTTTTTTTTTTAAGAGATGGGGTCTCACTACATTGCCCAAGCTGGACTCAACTCCTGGGTCCAAGAGGTCCTCTCATCTCAGCTCCTTGGTGCATGCCACCTTACCTGGCTTACATTTCAAACTTTACCAGGTAATTCCAAACTATTTTATAATGTGCGCATATCAATTTATATTGCTACCAGCAGTAGACGTGTTGCAAGGAGCACTCCCCCAGGAAGGCAGACTCTGAGACAGAGATTAGCATGCAGAAGGCTTATTAGAGAGTGTTCTTGGGATCAACAGTTGTGAAAGGGCAGGGAATGAAGCAGGACTGAGCTGTGAGACAAGTTGGACTGTGATGCAATCTCAAGGAAAGCCTCAGCTCACCCCACAGAGAGCTCTGAAGCTGAGATAGCCCTTCAGAGGCTATTTAAGATAAGGAGGAGGCTAGACCACATGTGACCAGTCATTGGATGCAGGCTGCCCCCAGGGAGGGTGCATACCTTGGGCAAGACAATTCTCTTCAGCTGATTCCGTAATGTATAGTTTTGTTTCTAGGCTTTCCAATCTGTTCCACTGGTCTTTTTGTTTTTTCTTCTACCAATACCACACTATCATATGCCTTTGTTGTAGCTATAGATCCATTTTGTGAGAACTGGTATTTACAAAATATTGAGTCTACCTATTCATGAAGATGGTTTATCTCTTCAGATCTAGAAGTCTCCTTTAATGTCATTCAACAAAATTTATAATAATTTCCGTACATGTCTTGCACACGTTTTATTAGATTTATTCCCAGGTACTTTACATTTTGTGTTGCTATTATAAATGGTATTTTCCAACAGCTTGTTGCCAATGTTTAGAAATACAACAAATTTTTATTTTTATCCAACAATCTTACTAAATTCTTATATTAACTCTAATAATTTTTAAATAAATTATTCAGTTTACCAATAATCATAGTATCTATTTTATATTAACAAATTGATAACAACATGCTTGTATGATTCATTACAATACAAAGATGTCTAAAACAAAACTAATTATCTTCCTCCTCCCCTGCCACATTCCAGATTCCATGTCTTTACGTTTACTTCATGTTTACTACTATTAACAGCTTTCCACACTTTTCTCCTTGTTCATTTAGTATATATATCAATATGCAAAGTGTTGGTTTGTTGCTTTACCAGAACAAGACTATACTAAACACATGATTCTGCAATCTGATTTTTTCACTTGCTTATTATCATGATGTTCCCTAACTCCATCTTTTTTCTAGTATCTTTATATGTTTTACATAAATAAACTCATATCATACATGCCGGTTAGTTTTTTTTTGGTTGGTCAGTTTGAGTGCCTTACTCTGAAAAAAGAAGCAAACAAAACAAAAACCAAAAGGCCAGGCATGGTGTCTCACACTTGTAATCCCAGTACTTTGGGAGGCAAGGGTGGGAGGATCGCTTGAGGCCAGGAGATTAAGACCAGCCTGATCAACATAGTGAGTGAGACCCTGTCTCTACTTAAAAACAACAACAAAAACTGGATAATCAGGAGACTAAATATGAAGGCTTTGACCCTCTTTCAAAAGATTGCTGAGTTACTTACATTTATAAGTTTAAATAAAATAGGTAAGACATCTATTATCTTTTCTTAATGACTCACACTTTGACATTTTTGATTAAAGAACAAGGTGTTGGCTGGGCACAGTGGCTCAGGCCTGTAATCCCAGCACTTTGGGAGGCCAAGGCAGGTGGATCACCTGAGGTCGAGAGTTCAAGACCAGCCTGACCAACATGGAGAAACCCCATTTCTACTAAAAATACAAAATTAGGTGGATGTGGTGGCACATGCCTGTAATTCCAGCTACTCAGGAGTCTGAGGCAGGAGAATCACTTGAATCCAAGAAGCAGAGGTTGCAGTGAGCCAAGACCGTGCCATTGTACTTCAGCCTGGGCAACGAGAGTGAAACTCTGTCTCAAAAAAAAAAAAAAAAAAAAAGAACAAGGTGTTGGCCCTAATGCAGACACTGTTAAAGTTAGACACACAGTACTGAGGGACCAAGTCTGTTAACCTGTAATGTAATATATGGACACATAAACCAAACCAGAAGAAGCTATGCTCAGCAAAATACTTGTTAGGCCTCCAAAGATAAAATAACAATCTGACTTTCTTTATGCTAGAGTAATGGACTGTATCAGGTGATTCCAGTTGTTTCAATGGCACTGTGCCAGGACACACAGATCATGTCTGTCCGGTGGGATTAAGTGAGCACAGAAACTGTCCCAGTCAGGCTGCCAATAACGTTACTGAGATTTTAACACTGTAATCTAGTGGTGGTTTTAAACTAGAACAATGTGAGGAACTAAACATATCAAGGCTTGGTCATTCTTGCTATGATTGTTGGAGCAGAGTACTCTATTTCTATGGCTGCATATAAAGTCCCATATGTCAAAATTCTAGAACACATGGAGTCTTCTACTGAAGTATGGTGTGTTATCTGCCAAAAAGATATTAAATAAACCAAACTCATCTGGTGTTTTCTGTAAATACTTCACTATATATGTCCAGCATCTTGTAAATGTCAACTGTGTTTGTGGAAATAGAATTCTGAAAATGACTTATCCTATATTCTGTGATTTCACCAAAGAAAGAGCATATTGTTTTATTTGTATATTTTAGGGCAGCAATGTTTTAGTATTATAGTTTTATGTTGATACAGGTATACCTTGGAGATATTGCAGGTTCAGTTTCAGACCACTGCAATAAAGCAAATATCACAAAAAAATAAAGTCACATGAGATTTTTTGTTTCCCAGTCCATATAAAAGTTGTGTTTGACCAGGTGTGGTGGCTCACGCCTGTAATCCCTGCACTTTGGGAGGCTGAGGCAGGCAGATCACGAGATCAGGAGTTGAGACCAGCCTGGCCAACGTGGTGAAACCCCTTCTCTACTAAAAATACAAAAATTAGCTGGATGTGGTGGTGGGTGCCTGTAATCCCAGCTACTCAGGAGGTTGAGGCAGGAGAGTTGGGAGGTGGAGGTTGCAGTGAGCTGAGACCATGCCATTGTGCTCTAGCCTGAGTGACAGAGTGAGACTCCCTGTTAAAAAAAATAGTTGTGTTTACACCATATCTTTTTTTTTTTTTGAGATGAAGTCTCACTCTGTTACCCAGGCTGGAGTGCAATGGTACGATTTCAGCTCACCGCAACTTTTGCCTCCCGGGCTCAAGCAATTCTCCTGCCTCAGTCTCCCAGTAGCTGGGATTATAGGTACCTGACACCGCGTCTGGCTAATTTTTGTGTTTTTAGTAGAGATGGAGTTTCATCATGTTGACCAGGTTGGTCTTAAACTCCTAACCTCAAGTAATCTGCCCACCTCGGCCTTCAGAAGTGCTAGGATTAGAGGCATGAGCCAGCCTACAATGTAATCTATTAAGTGCTCGATAGCATTATGTCTAAAATAACTGTACATATCTTAGCTAAAAAATACTTTCTTGCTTAAAAATGACAACAATCATCTGTGCCTTCAGTGAGCTGGAATCTTCGTGCTGGTGGAGTGTCATGACTCAGTGCTGATGGCTGCCGACTATCAGAGTGGTTGGTGGTTGCTGTATACTGGGATGGCTGTGAAAATTTTAAAATAAGATAACAATGAAGTCTGCTGCATTGACGGAATCTTCCTTTCACAAAAGATTACTCTGCAGCATGCAATATTGTTTAACAGCATTTTACCCACAGGAGATCTTTCTTCAAAATTGGAGTCAATCCTTTCAAAGCCTACCACTGCTTTATCAACTAAGTTTATATAATATAATAAATCCTTTTGTGATCATTTCAACCATGTTCACAGCATCTTCACCAGGAGTAGATTTTATCTCAGGAAGCTACTTTCTTTGCTTATCCAGAAGAAGCAACTCCTCATCTCTTCAAATTTTATCGTAAGATTGCAGCAGTTCAGTCACATCTTCAGGATCTACTTCTAATTCCAGTTCTTGGCCAGGTGCGGCAGATCATGCCTGTAATCCCAGCACTTTGGGAGGCCAAGGTGGGTGGAGGTCACCTGAGGTTAGGAGTTCAAGACCAGCAGGGCCAACATGGTAAAATCCTGTCTCTACTAAAAATACACAATAGCTGGACGTAGTGGTATGCACCTGTAATCTCAGCTACTTGGGAGGCTGATACAGGAAAATTGCTTGAACCCAGGGGGCAGAGATTGCAGTGAGCAGAGATCATGCCACTGCACTCTAGTCTGGGTGACAGAGCGAGACTCTGTCTCAAAAAAAAAATAAATAAATAAAAAGATAAAAATAATAATTCTAGTTATCTCGCTATTTCCACTATATCTGCAGTTACTTCTTTCCATGAAGTCTCAAACCCCTCAAAATCATTCATAAGTGTTGGAATCAACTTCTTCCAAACTCCTGTTAATGTTGAGATTTTTATCTTCTCTCATGAATCATGAATGTTCTTAGTGGCATTTGAAATGGCGAATCTTTTCCAGAAGATTTTCAGTGTACTTTGCCCAGATCCATCAGAGGAATTACTATCTTTGGCAGCTATATCCTTATGAAATGTATTTCTTACACAATAAGACTTGAAAGTTGAAATTACTCCTTGATTCACTGGCTGCAGAATGGCTATTGTGTTAGCAGGGAAGGAAACAATATTAATCCCCTTGAACATTTCCATCAGAGCTCTTGGGTGATCAGTGCATTGTGAAGGAGCAGTAATATTTTGAAAAAAGTCTTTTTTTCTTTTTTTTTTTAGCAGTAGGTCTCAACAATCAGCTTAAACTATTCAGTAAACCATGCTGGAAACAAATGTGCTGCCATTTAAGATTTGTTGTTCCATTGACCCAGCATAGAGCAGATTTAGCATAATTCTTAAGGGCCCTAGAATTTTCAGAAGGGTAAATGAGCATTGGCTTCAACTTCAAGTCACCAACTACATTAGCCCCTAAGAGGAGAGTCAGCATGTCATGTGAAACTTTGAATCCAGGCATTGACTTCTCTCTAGCTACGAAAGTTTTGGATGGTATCTTCATCCAATGGAACATTGTTTCATCTACATGGGAAACATGTCATTTAGTGTAGCCACCTTCACCAGTGAGTTTAGCTAGGTCTCCTGGAGGATAACTTGTTGTAGCTTCTATGTTAGTATTTGCTGCTTCACCTTGCACGTTTATGTTATGGAGACAGTTTCTTTTCTTATACTTCATGAACCAACCTCTGCTAGCTTCCAACTTTTTTTCTGTAGCATTCTCATCTCTCTCAGCCTTCACAGTATGAGAGTTAGGGTCTTCACCAGGAGTAGATTTTATTTCGGGAAGCCACTTTCTTGCTCTGGATTAGGCTTTGGCTTAAAGAAATGTTGTGGCTGGTTTCATCTTCTATCCAGGCCACTAAAACTTTCTCCATATCAACAACAAGTCTACTTTGCTTTCTTATTATTTGTGTATTCACTGGAGTTTCGGTATTGTTTTGTCTCAGCGAATAGGAGGCCTAAGGAAAGGAGAGAGATGGAGGAAAGCCAGTTGGTAAAGAAGTAAGAACACACATAACATTTATTGATTAAGTTCATCTTATATGGGTGCAGTTTGTGGCACACAAAAACAATTACAATAGCAACATCAAAGATCATTGATCACATAATCCTAGTGCTTTAGGAGGCCAAGGTGTGATGACTGCTTGAGGGCAGGAGTTCAACACCAGTGTGACCAGTGTGGTAACACAGCAAAGCCCCATCTCTAGGTAGAAGAAGGAGAGGAAGGAGAAGAAGGAGAAAGACAAGAAGAGGAGGAGGAGGAGGAAGAAGAAGAAAAAGAAAAGGAAGGAGGAGGAGGAGGAGGAGGAGAAGGAGGCTGGGTGTGGTGGTTGATCCTGCAGTCCACTCCAGCACTTTGCAAGGCTGAGGCAGGAGGATCACTTGAGCCCAGGAGTTCAAGACCGGACTGGTCAACATAGAAAGACCTCATATCCTTAAAAAAATTAAAAAATAGCCAGACATGGTGGTCCCAGCTACCTGGAATGGTGAGGTGGGAGGATCACTTGATCCCAGAATATCAAGGCTGCAGTGAGCTGTGACTGGCCAGTGAATTCCAGCCTGGGTGACAGAGTGAGACCCTACTTCTATTTTTTAAAAAATCACTTATCACAGATCATCATTACAGGCACAGCAATAATGAAAAAGTTTGAAATGTTGTGAGAATTACCAAACTACGACAGAGACAGGAAGTGAGCACACACCATTGGAAAAGTGGTGCCAATAGTCCTGCTTGAAGCCGGGTTGCCACATTCAGCTTGTAAAAAATGCAATGTCTGTAATAAAGTGAAGCACAGTAAAATAATGTTTGCCTGTATTTTATTCTTGGCACCATGAGGTCATAACATTGTCCAAACTAAGTGATTTGTTATTTTTTAAAGTTAGAGTGGCTAGGTGCAGTAGCTCACGCCTGTAATCCCGGCACTTTGGGAGGCCAAGGCGGGCAGATCACTTGAGGTCAGGTGTTGGTGACCAGCCTGGCCAACATGATGAAACCCTGTCTCTACTAAAAATACAAAAATTAGCTGGCCATGGTGGTGCAAGTCTGTAGTCCAAGCTACTTGGCAGGCTCAAGCAGGAGAATCAGCTGAACCTAGGAGGTAGAGGCTGCAGTGAGCCTGCAATAAACTGAGATAGTGCCAATTTTACTCCACTTTGGGCAACAGAGGGAGACTCCATCTCAAAAAATATAAAATAAAATAAAATAGGCCAGGCACGGTGACTCACGCCTGTAATCCCAGCACTTTGGGAGGCCAAGGTGGATGGATCACGAGGTCAGGAAATTGAGACCATCCTGGCCAACATGGTGAAACCCTGTCTCTACTAAAAATACAAAAAAAAAAAAAAAAAAAAAAAATTAGCTGGGCATGGTGGCACATGCCTGAAGTCCCAGCTACTTAGGAGGCTGAGACAGGAGAATTGCTTGAACCCAGGAGGTGGAGATTGCAGTGAGCCGAGCTCGCACAACTGCACTACAACCTGGGCGACAGTGTGAGACTCTGCCTCAAAAAAAATAAAATAATAAAATAAATAAATAAAATAAAGTCAGTAATACATAGATTTCATAGCCTTCATTACCATCAGCAACAAATATTAGTGTGTATCACATAGAAGGTTCTACTGCATGGAATTTGAAGAAGGATACTGGAGTATATGGCATGTAGTTTCTCATTTCCAGAGATTAACTGTCTACATGGGAAGGTAACATGTCAGTGGTTTGAAAAAGGTAATGGTAATGCTAGCTTTTTTGAACTATGAATTACTACATTCTGATATTGTCCTAAGTACTTTTCTTAATTATTTCACTAAATCCTTACAATAACCTAATGTGATAGGTAGTATGACCCCATTTCCTAAATGAGAAAACTAAACAGGACCTTGAACTTGACTGTGAGGATTCATTCCTCTGTTTGATAATACTCATTTCTTGAGTATCAGATATTATATAATACAGTAATTCAAGGGAGGGAGAGCTCTGCTTGGTAGCACTCAATCTGAGCCTTCATAACTTGGTTGGATTTTAGCGAATGAGGAGGAAGAGTGAGAGCATTTCAGGCAAAGGAAAGGACACTCCCAAAGATCAAACATGAAAGAAAATTTGGTGAGAACAGTGGGCTCAAGTGAATATAAATAGGAGAGCTGAAGGTGAAATTCAGTTTTATCAACAAACATGTCTAAACGACTGGCAAAAAGTAGTTGAGGGACACATTATTGAGTGCTTTAAGTATAAAGCTAAGAAGTTTAGACTTCAGTCTATCAAAAGTGGTGGGTAAAAAATAGTTTAACATGTTTGCAGTGTGTAAATTATAGTAGTAGCACATGTACATTTAAAAAATTCAAACAATACACAAGTGTAAAAAGAATGAGGCAAAGCTTTCCCCTTCCATCATGGTGTAATTTTACTCCTCAGATGCAATCAGTTAATAGTTTGGAATAGTTTGGGTACAATTTTAAAAACTTTTTTTTTTTTTTTTTGAGACAGGAGTCTCACTCTGTAACCCAAGCTGGAGTGCAAGTGGCTCATTGCAGGCTCACTGCAGCCTCCGCCTTCCAGGCTCAAGCAGTCCTCCCACTTTAGCCTCCTGAGTAGCTGGGCCCACAGGCATGAGCTCATGCCAGGCTAACTTTTTGTATTTTTGGTAGAAATGGGGTTTCACCATGTTGGTCATGATGGTCTCAAACTCCTGAGCTCAAGTGATCCTCTTGCCTTGGCCTCCCATTGTTTTTAATGCATGATTCATTGTCTATTTAAAGTCTTAAAGCCAACAACTGGGTAATCAGACACTAAGGAATTATAGGCATGAGCCACCACGCCTAGCCCTAATCTTTTAAAATTCCAAAAATTATAGATCTTCTTTTTTTTCTTTTTAACATAAGTGGAATTATACTAGGCATGCTTTTTGGCAACCTGTGTTTTTTTGTAATTCAGTAATGGTTTGTGAACACTTTTGCATGTCAACACATACTGTTAAGTCTTTTGAACAAGCCTCAAGCATTTCAAAAGCTTGGATGCACTGAAATGAAAAACTATCTAGAAAATATATATTACTAATAATATAACCAATGTTGCTGTCAATATCTTTGTATGAATACCTTTGCACACGTGCCAATTATTTCTGTAGACTAAATTCTTGAAAGTAGAATTCCGGATATATACGTATTAAAATTTGAGATATGCTTTCAATTTGCTCTCTGGAAAATTTGCATCCATTTATGCTCTTCAAGGTGTTCAAATGCCTTCTTCTCTGTGCTTTCACCAGTAACAGACCTGATTAACAAAGAAGTTTTTTGAGCAAGGATGTAACATGATCATAGCTTTGGTACATCAGGTAGCTGGCCTGTTCTAGATAATTGTTTTTAATACATGATTCATTGTCTATTTAAAGTCTTAAAGCCAACAACTGGGTAATCAGACACTAAGGAAATGAAGATTTCTAATATATTAGGAAGAGTGACTAAACACAGAATAAATCTCACATGGCAAAAAACTAAGTTTATTGCCTTAAGTCAGTGGTTCTCAAACCTTGGTGCAAATTGAAAATAAATAAATACATAAAAAAGATTTTTTAAAAAGCCTTGGTGCACATTGAAATTGTCTAGGGAGCTTTAAAAACTATCAATGTCTAGGTCTCACCCCAGAAATTCTCATTTAATTGGTCTGTGGTGTGGCCTGTGTATTGAGATTTCTTTTAAGCCTCTTAGATGATTCTAGTGTAAGCCACAATTGAGAATTTCTGCTTTAGATGTTCATTTTAAAATCTCCTGAACTCCATGCTCACCTGTCTCATAAAGATGCCTGATGTAGTTTCTTTTTCCTGAGGTCTTAAGAAAAAGAATGAGACTTGAAAGTGTGTATGGATTCCACATTTGTTGGGGGAGATTTCACTAGATTCAAACCAGGCACTGTATAGTAATAGTCTGAAGGAATATATATTTCTTTCCTTAGTGAAGACCCTGGATTGTTTTCCAGGATTTTCTATACTGTGAACCCAAAGACTAAGAAACACAAATATTCACAGGCTTGAGTAAGATGTTGTGTTAGGCCTCAGGTGAATTAAATAAAATCCTGGTAAATCTGCAGAAAACAAAATAAACAAACATGGCTCCTGGAACATTTGCTGGAAGATGAAATGTATAAGTTAGAATTGCTCTGATCTGGCTGACATACAGAGAAGGCAAGATTTACACAAGGCAACATTAGAAGAATAATGAGTGGCCGGGCGCGGTGGCTCATGCCTGTAATCCCAGCACTTTGGGAGGCCGAGGCGGGTGGATCACGAGGTCAAAAGATCGAGACCATCCTGGTCAACATGGTGAAACCCCGTCTCTACTAAAAATACAAAAATTAGCCGGGCATGGTGGCACGTGCCTGTAGTCCCAGCTACTCGGGGAGGCTGAGGCAGGAGAATTGCTTGAACCCAGGAGGCGGAGGTTGCGGTAAGCCAAGATCGCGCCATTGCACTCCAGTGTGGGTAACAAGAGCGAAACTCTGTCTCAAAAAAAAAAAAAAAAGAAGAATAATGAGTTACCTAGTCCAATGGAGAACTATACTTTATGTATTTCAACTGCATGAGATCTAATTTCTCCCATCTTGTTACTATATAATCCTCAAACATATTCATTGTGATTAATGACATTGGAAGGAAAATCCCATCATGTTTTGAGGAATGAATTGCCCCCACTCTGCTGATTGGGAAAATGAGTCACTCATTTCCCACAAATGTTAGAATATTTTGGTACTCCATGTCAACCTATCATTGCCAAACAGCAGCTGATACTTTAAAGTGAACTTCTGACCTTCAGAGATGAAAATTTCTCTCTTAGCATTGGTATTTGGAGTTTCACATTTGCCTAGGTTGATAACCAAGGCTGTGAGGGCTGCCATTTTCTAAGGATGATGAGAAGTAGGTTGCTGATCATTGGTAGCAGAGCATCAGGCCTGTGGTTCATTTTTTGATACTTCACTGGAAAAAGGATGGCTCTACTCAGTTTTGTGCTGGTGAACAGGCTCTCAGGGCAGGTTGGGTGGGTGGATAAGTGGGGGATACATGGAGGAAGGAAAGGGGAAAATGGAGGGCCTGATTGGCAATGTTTGCCATTTTCTGAGGTATAAATACTCCCATGTTTAATCTGATAACCAAATCAACTTATCCCCAGTAATGACTGCCTACTTGATGGTGCTCTTCTTTTCTCATAAAGTTCAAATATTCTTTTAGGAGTGAGCAGCTATTTCAAATCTTATTTTATTTGAAGCAAATATGAGTTGTTATCTTTTTGGAAGAAAAGGCTTCTGTTTTCTCTGAAAGATTCTATGTCCATCAGGTGTATGGCTCCCAGAATAGAAAGAAACACTGGCTAGACTGTCTCCTATTATAAAAGGAAAAAGATCCACTTCTTCCTTGAAAATTTTAGGAGTAGTCATTTTTATTTAGCACTGTTTCCTTAAAAATGTCAGAAATGTGTGAGTAAAATGCATTAGTAAATTACTATTTGAGCTGGGTGTGGTGGCTCATGCCTGTAATCCCAGCACTTTGGGAGGCCAAGGTGGGTGGATCACTTGAGGTCAGAAGTTTGAAACTAGCCTGGCCAACATGGCAAAACCTTGTCTCTATTAAAAATACAAAAATTAGCTGGGTGTGGTGGTGCACCCCTGTAGTCCCAGCTACTTGGCAGGTTGAAGCACAAGGATTGCTTGAACCTGGGAAGCAGAGGCTGCAGTAAGCCAAGTTTGTGCCACTGCACTCCAGCCTGGGTGACAGAGTGCAACTGTCTCAAAAAAAAAAAAAAAAGTGCTATTTGAAATAATCACCTCTATGGGCTTCCCATACCACCATGTCATAAACAAAACAAAACAAACAAACAACAACCAAAAAACTACTTAAGGCTGGGCATGGTGGTGCACACCTGTAATCCCAGCACTTTGGGAGGTCCTGGTGGGTGGACCACCTGAGGTCTTGGAGTTGACGACCAGCGTGACTGTCATGGTAAAACTCTGTCTCTACTAATTACAAAAAAAAAAAAAAAAAATTAGCCAGGCATTGGTGGCGCATGCCTATAATCCGAGCTGCTAGGGAGGCTGAGACAGGAGAATCCCTTGTACCTGGGAGGCAGAGGTTGCGGTGAGCTGAGATCGCGCCATTGCACACCAGCCTGGGCAACAAGAACAAAACGCTATATCAAAAAAACAAAACAAAACAAAACAACAACGGCAACAAACCCTGCTTATTATATTATATAAAAATCATAACTTGCATTTGTATAGTAGAAAGGTTAAGAGTAATCTGGAGTTTGAATAGATGCTTATTTGCACATTTAATGGGTAACGTGACTTTAAGCAAGTTATGTAGCATCTCTAAGACTTAGCATCCTCATTTGTAAAATGGACATAAAAATAGCAACTACTTCCTGGAGCTGTTGTGGGAATTAAATGAGACAATATAAATATGGCACTTAGCATAGGCTTGGCTTTTAGTAGGTACACAACAAGTCAAAGAATTATTTAGATTGTTATTCTTTTGGCCCTTTACAAGCGTCTTTAATCAACTCAACCTCACATAATATTTTATTATTATGATGGGAAGTACACAAGATAAGTATTATTATAGCCCTTTTAAAGATAAGGAAATGAAGGCCTGGAAAGATTAAGAATGTGTCCAAAGTGGAATAGCTGCTTGATGACAGAGCTGGGACATGCATTTCACTATGTTTTATATAAAATTAACCATAACACTAATTTGTTGATTCAAAATAGGGTTTAACTATTAAATATCAGTAAAACTTGTAGTCTAATCAGAAGGTTTTTTAAATTCATGAGTAAGGTAAATGTTGCTAGACACTGATTTTGGAAATTCTATTATTCCTTAAAAATAATTACAAATTTCTTCTATTAGCAGCAGCAGCAGAAATTGTTTCTAAATATTAAACACTTTACATGCTTATATACGTGTGTTTTAAATGCATGTTAAACATTAAATTAAATTATTAATTAATTTTGAAACAGGCTTTTGCTCTGTGTCCCAAGCTGGAGTGCAGTGGCCATATCTAGGCTCACTGCAACCTCCATCTCCCAGACTCAAGTGATCCTCTCATTTCAGCCTTTCAAGTAGCTGGAACTACAGGCACGTGCCACCATGCCTGGCTAATTTTTGTATTTTTAGTAGAGATGGGGTTTCACCATGTTGCCCAGGCTGGTCTTGAACTCCTGAGCTCAAGCCTCAGCCTCCCAAGTGCTGTGATTATAGGCGTGAAGCCACTGTGCCAGCCTGTTAAACACTTTGTATCTCTTTCTATCTTCAGAATCACCCTCTGAGGTAGGCATTATATTCTTTTTATGGATAATAATACTGTAATAGCTAATATTTATGGCCATTTTGTCTGCATCAAACATTGTGCCATGTATTTTACATTCATTATCTCATTTTAATCAGCCCAACAACCTTTTAAGATATGGAGCCACTATTATTATCCCAGTTTGCTAATGGAGAGAATATACAGGCAAATTTGCTATTAGAATTGACAAACAGGAAACTTTTTATTACACCTTATTTTATTCTGCTTAATTATGTAATTTAAAGGTCCTGCGAAGATTATTTTGTCAGAGCCAGTCCCATTAAAAATAATCACTGAAGACTGGGCACAGTGGTTCACGCCTGTAATCCCAGCACTTTGGGAGGTCGAGGAGGGCGAATCAGGAGGTCAGGAGTTCAAGCATAGCCTGGCCAACATGGTGAAAACCCATCTCTACTAAAAATACAAAAAATTAGCTAGGTGTAGTGAGGGGCGCCTGTAATCCCAGCTACTCAAGAGGCAGAGTCAGGAGAATGACTTGAACCCGGAGGTGGAGGTTGCAATGAGCCGAGATCGTGCCACTGCACTCCAGCCTGGGTGACAGAGTGAGACTCCGTTTCAAAATAATAATAATAATAATAATAATAATAATTGAAGTAGAGATTGAGGAAAAAACAGTTGTCAGGGCAAAATCATGCTTAAAGTATTTTTGCACATTCCTTTTTTTTTTTTGACAGGGTCTTACTCTGTCACCCAGGCTGGAGTGCAGTGGTGCAATCGAGGCTCATTGCAATCTCTGTTCTCTGTCCCCCAGGCTCAAGCGATCCTCTCACCCCAGGCTCCCAAGTAGCTGGGACCACAGGCGTGTGCCACCATGCCCAGCCATCTATTCTTAACACTTAGTAACACATCATAGGTTTTCCAAAGATAAAAACAGTAATGGGGTCAAAGAAGTATGTTGTGTCAGGGCATATGCTGCTATTAATAAAACTCTCTGCAGGAAATGTATGCAGACAGCTCACAAAAACAGGAAAGTCACTCAGGAACCTGGTTTAAAACTCCTGGTCTGAACGCATGTAATTGCCCTGAAGTCATAGGGAGTAGATAGCACAGATTAGAAGTAAAGGAAGAGCATAGTTTTTTTTTTTTTTTTTCTGTACTTTAACTCATACAATTCTGTACTTTCGATCCTGTGAAGACAGATCTAAAAAGACTTATTATTAGAACTTTTTACACCAATCCCTTCATTTTGCAGATAAAGAAACTGAGATCAAAGTTGGATGACATCTAGTGTTTTTGCCTGCTCAAATCCTGCTCAATTCCATGGGATGGGTTATTACCAGAAGATTATTACCAGAAGAATTTATTACCTCTTCTGGTAATAACCCATCCCATAGAATTTTTTTTTTTTTTTTGGGGGTGGACTCTTTCCTGACTCATGGTCTTTTTAGCATAGAGAGGGATGATCTCGTCTCCAGCTCCAGGGGTGGGCATGGATCAGGCATGGACAAACAGGGTCACATTAATGCACTCACTGACAGGTATGTGACAGATCTGAACTGATTTAGTGCAGAAGGAAAAGTAAATCCAAGACCACACAGTTAATGCCAAAGCTAGGACTATATCCCGAGTCTCCCACCTCTAAGCCCAGTGATCTTTTCATGTTACTATGCTACAAAACATACATAAGTTAAAAAAATATTCTTACTAATTTAAAAAAGTAGTTGAATTTCAGTGCTGATGATATACCAGACTGTCTCAGGTCTGCAGGTCTTCCTGTTTGTACGTTAGGTACCTGGAACATAAGCCCACATTTCCTTCCATGTCCTTAAAGAGAGTAATGATTTATAGCAGGGTAAAGAGAGAGTACAATGATCACTTACTTTATATTCAATGTTCCTCTAAGGCCATTTACAAAAATTATCTTATGCCACCAGGATACCGCTATTCATTTTAGACAATTAATGATTACACTATGACTTATAACCATTTGAAAAGGAAACTGGAAAAAAATGGGAGGGAGTATAGTACTCCATAATGCTTAGAGTGGTCATATTGGAGTGACTGAATTATAGGTAATTTCCCCTCGTTCCTTTATTTTCCTGGTTTGGGGGTAATATAATATTTCAAAAGTAAATAAGTGGATTCTTTTGTAATAATATGATTATACAAAGGCCAATTAGCTATGCGTCAAATTATTCAACCCCCTTGCTACTTTCTTACAACTCCCTCCTGTCTCTGTTTCAGCCATTCACTGCCTCCTTAATTCTGTCTAGGAGAAAAAGTTGTGAGCCTCAAGCCAGACGATATTCTGCCTATTTCAGGACATAATTTTCATTAAGAGTGCCTGTGAGAAGGTGTGGCTGGATCAGGGCTAGTCCACAGGGCGCCCAGGAAGGCTGTGAACACCTGGGAAAACAGTGAGCAATAAAGAAGGGCAGTTTAAGGATTACCCACATTGATTTTTAATTAACCATAGTAACACGCCCTTTTATGACCTCAGGAAAGTGGGAGTTGGCAGTACTGTACTTAACAGTCATAATACTTGGGTGTCACACCAGATCTCAAACACAAAATGTCTAAATCCTGTATCTTCCCCTTCCTGAAACAGTTACACATTCCATTCCCATCTCTATGTATGACTTCCATCATCCAATCAGCCAGAAATGTGGAACATAATTATCCTCAACTTTTCCTCACTGGCTATACTTAATAAGCGTCAAGTCCCTCTTCTGTCTTCTTCACCATTCTCAGGTTGCTACCTCATCAATTGCTGTGTGGACTAATGTAATTAATAGTTTCTCAGCCACTAGTCTCCTCCTTCCTTCAGTCCTTCACAATGATCTTTCAAATAAATGGCAAATCCAGTTTGAAAGTGAAGGAGAGAAAGGACTCAAGGGTCACTCTAAGGTTTCTGAGCAAAGCAGCTGAGACACTAATGATGCCATTTACTGTAATATGGCACAATGGAAAAAGAGGTCGTAGAAGAAGACAACAAATTCAGTTTTGGATACATTGAATTTGAAGTGCATGTAGGGTATACGTCTGTCCAATAATAAAATGTATCAAATGACAAAGTAATGATCATTTGGGGGTTTCTTTCTGTTCTTAGGTTGTAAATGTTTTAAAAGTATGAATCAATTTTTATTACATATTCAGCACTTTTCACAGTGCCTGGCACAATAAATGTTTGTTAAGTTGCAATCCTTTCTAAGTTAATATATGTGGGAGCTTAAATTGCTATGTATTATATGTATTATGTGATTTTCAGGCTGGGGTTGGTGGCTCATGCCTCTAATCCCAGCACCTTGGGAAGCTCAGGAAGAAGGATTGCTTGAGCCCAGAAGTTTGAGAGCAGCCTGGGCAACATAGCAAGGCTCCATCTCTAAAAGGAAAAAAAAAAATTAGCTGGGTATGGTGGTGTACAGCTGTAGTCCTAGTTACTCAGGAGGCTGAGGTAGGAAGTTCTCTTGAGCCTGGGAGATCTAAGCTGCAGTGAACAGTGATTGTGCCCCTGGACTCCAGCCTAGGGAAGAGTGTGAGACCCTGTCTCAAAAATAAAATAAAATAATTTTCATTTTAAAAAATTTAACTCATATCACAGACCAAGGGCTAATTCCCTTAATATATAAATAATTATTATAAAATTAAAAAAAATAATCAAAGAAAAATACACAAACAATATAAACAATTTACAGGTCAGAAAATAAAAAAATCTTTACATATGGAAACATCTTCCTCATATTAAGAGAGATTTAAAATTTAAGGCTACAGTGAGATGCCATTTTCCACCTAAAGACTAGCAAGAATTAAAATGTCTACAAACTCCTTGTGTTGGTGAAAGTGGGAGAAACTGACATCTTATGTAATTAAGGCAAAATTTTAAATGCCAAAAGCTGTTTCCATCCTGCAGATATATTCTTAGATGTGCAGGATATCATACTACGCAGTCATTTAATGCAGGGGCCCCCAACCCCTGGCCACGGACTAGTATGGGTCCATGGCCTGTTAAGAAACTGTCTGCACAGCAGGATGTGAACCTCAGATGAGCCACCATTACCACCTGAGCTTCAAATTCTGTCAGATGAGAGGCAGCATTAAATTCTCATAGGAGCATGGATCCCTTTGTGAACTGCACATGTGAAGAATCTAGCTTGCATCTAATGCCTGGTGATCTGAGGTGGAACAGTTTCATCCCAAAACCATCCTCTCTGGCCCTGACCTCTGTGAAAAAATTATCTTTCACAAAACCAGTAACCAGTGCCTGGGGCCGAAAAGTCTGGGGGTCGCCGATTTGATGGAATGAAGCAGTTCAATATTACTAACATAGACTAATCCCAAAGATAAATTGTTTCATGAAAGAAGTAAGGTGCAAAAGAGTTTAGATAGTGTAGCAGCTTTGGTGTAACACGCAAGACTACACATACATGTACTTCTACATACAAAGTATGCTTCTGTAAGAAACTGGTTTTATGGTTTCCTCTGGAGAAGAGAACTGTAGAACTGAGATGTAGCTAAGAGAGAGACTTTTCACTCTTACACTGTTTTGTGCCTTCTGAATTTTCTGCCATGCAAATATGTTAAGAATTTTACCAAAAGTAGAAGCATGTCTACTCTACGACCCAGCAATTCCACCCCTTGGTGTACACCCAAGAGAAATGAGTGCATATATCCACCAACAGATATACACAAGAATGTCTGGAGCAGCTTTTCTCATCATACTCAAAAGCTGTAACAACCCTAAATGTCCACCAACAGGAGAATAGATATATAAATTGAAGTATATTTATTTAATGAAATACCATACAATAATTTAAAAGAAAAAAATGATGACACAATTATCAGGAAACTAATGTTGAGTTACAGAAGCCAAAACAAAAGAGTAAATAGTGGATGGTTCTATTTATTTCAAGTTTAAAAACAGGCAAAACTTATAAATGGTGATAGAAGTCAGAATAGTGGTAACTATTCTGGCAAGAGTAGGGCTTGGAAGGCTAGAGTGTGGGCAGGAGGATATTCACTGGGAAAGGATACGAGAAATTTTGGGGTTGCTGGGAGTGTTCTGTGTCTTGAGTTGGTGGTGGTTAAATGGGAATATACATATGTTAAAAAATTAGTGAGCTGTATACTAAAGCTCACTAAGTACACTAAATGTATTTTACTATATGTTATACCTCAATAAAAACTTTCTTCTTTTTTTGAGACGGAGTCTCGCTCTGTTGTCAAGCTTGAGAGCAGTGGTGCAATCTCGGCTCACTACAACCTTTGTCTCCCATGTTCAAGCGATTCTTCTGCCTCAGCCTCCTGAGTACCTGGGATTACAGGTGCATGTCACCACATCCGGCTAATTTTTGCATTTTTAGGAGAGACGGGGTTTCACCATGTTGGTCAGGCTGGTCTCAGGGTTTCACCATGTTGGTCAGGCCTGACCTCATGATCTGCCCACCTCAACCTCCCAGAGTGTTGGGATTACAGGGATGAGCTACCTCACCAGCCCAATAAAAACATTTTTAAGGTATGAAAAATACATCTTATCTATTTTTAAAAATTAGATAAATTACTTTTTCAAAAAATTCACCTAAATATCAAGTGAATTCTCCCTTTACATTGATAAAAATCAATGTGGCTGGGTGCAGTGACTCACACCTGTAATCCCAGCATTTTGGGAGGCCAAGGCAGGTGGATCACCTGCAGTCAGGAGTTCAAGACCATCATGGCCAACATGGTGAGACCCTGTCTCTACTAAAAATACAAAAAACTAGCCAGGCCTGATGGTGGGCACCTGTAATCCCAGCTACTTGGGAGGCTGAGGCAGGAGAATATCTTGAATCCAGGAGGTGGAGGTTGCAGTGAGCGAGATCATGCCACTACACTCCAGCCTGGGCAACAAGAGCAAAGTTCCATCTCAGAAAAACCAAAACCAAAACAAAAAGTCAACGCAACTTTCATACTAAGGATCAATAAGAAAAAAAAATTGGGAAAATACTAGGAATTTGTTTCAAGAGAGAGAAAAGTAAAGTAACTGTTGATTGTAGCAATAACATTCTGATTAAACCAATTATAAAAAACAAAAGAATTATCTATCATGAACTTAAGTTCTCAAAGACTGTCACATAATTCTTCAGCCCACCAGGGGCTAAAGAACTTCTTTCATAAATTTGTTAAACAACTTTTAGAAATGTGAGTGTATAAGAGAAAGCTTTGACTGACACTTTTTCAGGGGATGTCATAGTAACAGAGAGAGTTCAGTTTGGTGAAAACTGGCTGTTAGACTTGGAAGGGACAAGGGCAATGTGGAGCAACTGGGTTTATCTGGTCCACAGAGAGGTAGAACGATAGTCATCTTTATAGAAAAAAAGGACAGAAGAACCAGGTAGTCAGGAAGAAGAGAGAGAGGCAAGAAAGAGACAAGGTTCTAGGCACCCAGAATATTTAAAAGTGAAGGAAAAAAGATATGTGAGACTATAAAATAAATTGCTTTAGGATACATCAGAAAAGCTCAAGAAGAAGAGGAGGGAGGGGGACAATTACCCAAAATGAAAGCAGCAAGTGTTGCTTTTTAGACTTTTTCAGCTCAGGAAGATGCCAAAGGCAGGTGTTGGGATCAGCTCTCTACACTGAAGGATTTCAACTTTGAGTTTATTACGGTTTTTGTTTTTCCTGATAAGTTGTTTTTCTGATTCAAAGTAATAGAAGCTCATTGTAGAAAATTTGGAAAATGCAGAAGAATTTTAAGGAGAAATAAAAAATCACTCAGAGACGAACACTGTAACATTTTGGTATAGTACAATTTCTTTTCCCTCCCCTCCCCCTCCCACCCTCCCTTCCTCCCTCCCTCCCTCCTTCCTTCTTTCCCTTTGTTTTCCTTGGCAGAGTCTTGCTCTATCACCCAGCCTGGAGTGCAGTGGCATGATCTTAGCTTACTGCAGTCTCAACCTGTTGGACTCAAGCGATTCTCCCACCTCAGCCTCCTGAGTAGCTGGGACCATAGGCATGCGCCACCATGCCTGGCTAATTTTTGTAGTTTTTGTAGAGATGGGGTTTCGTTATGTTCCCTAGGCTGGTAAAGGGCAATTTCCAATAAACAGCAGCAAAACATCAAGTCAGTCAAAGGCTCTCTTGCCCTGGGAACCCAAATGTTGTTTTTTCTTGGAGATTTGTCATTTAATTTTATCGGTGCATTTTTCTGCTAGAAGCTGCATGAAGGCAGAAAATTTTGTCTGTGTTGTTCACTGCTATCTCCCCAGTGCCTAGCACATAAGTTGCATTCCAGGAATATTTGTTAAATTAGCTTCTTTTTCATATTTACTTAGGAAGATTAGCTACTATTTCTTATTTTTTCCCTTCCATAATGAAAACATTTTAAATCATTTTCATAATCCATTTAATGACTTTTCTTATTTATCAGGTCAATCGAGTCATTAAGTTGACATATCTGTTGAAGTTGGGAAAATGACAAATGTAAACTAAAGTTTTGTGGTTTATATGAGTGTCCCCATTATATTTCTTCTATGAAGCCTTTTCATGCATTCTCCCTGAAAACTCGTGAAAACAGTTCTTTCCATTCTTTAATCCATTGCTCATACAATTTATCAAAAAGAACTTGAGGCCTGGTGTGGTGGCTCATTCCTGAATCTCAGTGCTTTGGGAGACTGAGGCAGGAGGATCATTTGAGGCCAGGTGTCATTTGAAACCAGCCTGGGCAACATAGTCAGACCCTCATCTCTACCAGAAAAAAAAGAAAAAAAAAACTTAGCTGGGCATGGTGGCATGCACCTGTATTCCTAGCTATGGAGAGAGGAGGATCTCTTGATCCCAAGAGTTCGAGGGTGCAGTGAGCTATGATTTTACTATCGCACTCTAGCTCGGGTAACAGCTTGAGATCTCATCTCCATTAAAAATAATAATAATAACTTAAAAATCAATTTAACATCTAGGCACCACGGCTCATTTTTTAAAGGAAAAACAAAATTTCTTTTTAAAATTTATTTTGGGATCCTATATTTTTTTCCTTCAAATCAGGGTTGAGACCTCTGGGCTCACTGCAGCCTCTGTCTCCTGAGATCAAGCAATCATCCCACCTCAGCCTCCTGAGTAGCTGAAACTAAGACACATGCCACCACACCCAGCTAATTATAAGATATTTTGTAGAGACAGGATCTCCCTATGTTGCCTAGGCTAATCTCTAACTCCTGGGCTCAAGCGATTCACCTGCCTTGGCCTCCCAAAGTTTTGGGATTACAGGCATGAGCCTGCATCTAGCCAGGACTTGCCTTTGAATAGTGAAACATGATCAAGGAGATTCCATGATTTTAGCTATGAAGGAAGTTAAGAATATTGAATATCTTGCAGTAAAAATTTTCAAGGAGGGCAGATGAAATTACTCAAGCTTGAAATAGAGCCAGAATTCTGCAGTCAACAGTCTCACTGCTGGAATTAAAACAGAACTCTTGAAATTCTTCAGAATCAGAGACAGCCAGGGTCCTTCAAACACTCCAAGCCAACAAGGCCTCAGGGCCCACAACATAGTTATTTGGGGGAAAAAAAGAACCACAAAAGAATCACACAGTTAAGCAAAGAGCAGTTTTATTTGTTCACATAACTGGACAGTCTGGAGGTAGACCTAAGCTAGGCATGCTGGATTCATACCAGGGTTCTCTGCCAGCATCTACATGACCAAATCTCAGGAGAGACTGATTAGCACCGCTTGGAGCATCTACCTATTTGCTGGACCAAATAATACTAATCAGAGAATACCTGATTTGAATTGGCAAGGCCTGGGCCACGTGTCCATCCACATGAGCAGAAAGCGGGATCAGCCTCACTCAAAACAAGTGAGGTGGATTTTCCATGAGAAAGAGGCGTTCTGTCACCACCTAGAGTGGGAAAAGGTATTAGTGACAATGTCAAGCCCTGTGCTCCTGGAAAACAGCAAGGATCAGGAATCCACCTCCCTCCAACTTTTTTGTTTTGTTTTGTTTTGTTTTGTTTTGTTTTGTTTTGAGACAGCATCTCACTCTGTTGCCCAGGCTAGAGTGCAGTGGTGTGATCTCAGCTCACTGTAACCTCCATCTCCCAGGTTCAAGTGATTCTCCTGCCTCAGCCTCCCAAGTAGCTACAGGCACTCACCACCATGCCGGCTAATTTCTATATTTTTAGTAGAGAAAGGGTTTCACCATGTTGGCCAGGCTGGTTTCAAACTCCTGACCTCAAGTGATCTGCCGGCCTCTGCCTCCCCAAAGTGCTGGGATTAGAGGCTTGAGCCATCAAGCCCGGCCTTCCTTCAAACTTTGTGTTCCAGGAAATGGCTTACAGCAAAGAACTGCTCTTCCTCATATGACTTAGAGACTTGCAGTGACCCCCTTTTAACTATGACAAAGCCATATAAAGATCCTCTAATTTCCCATTCTTTACCTCATAAATGATTAACTGACCTGTTTGTCCCCATGGGCCAATCTGGACAAATTGCCTGCTAACTGAGCTAAACTTTAGTCAGGCCTCTGTCCTTCCTCCAAGTCCCTGAACTTGGCCCACCCTTAAACATTAGAGATAGGAGCAAGCCCTCCATAATGGCCCATACTGAGACGAGCAGACCCCCAGGGAGAACTGGTCTCTGATGCAACACAGATTAACCTACTCATCCCGGTACCCCTCACCTGCTTCCTTCCAGCCTGCTTTCCTACTCCCTGTAAAAGAAAAGCCCTTTTCTGCCTGACCTTGGAGATGCTTGCAGATCTTACAGTTTACCCTCAAAGTATTCCCTCTATTATTATAGTCCTCTTCCTTTTACCGCAATAACTCTTTTGAGTAAAGTCTCACTTGACCTCAGTCCAGATACGTTATTTGACCCTGGCCAGAGAAAACAATAGATGTCTATCACAACTTGCTATTATCCACTTGGTTGGGGCTTGAGGGGATGAAAATTAATTACACCCTCCCTCTAGCTCTCAGTTTTGAGTCAGTTGAGACATAGAATCAGGGAATCTGGCAGCTCGAAATGTCAGCCTTAAAAAGGAAGGAAGGGCCTGGCGCGGTGGCTCACACCTGTAATCTCAGCACTTTGGGAGGCCAAGGCAGGCCGATCACGAGGTCAAGAGATTGAGACTATCCTGGCCAACATGGTGAAACCCAGTCTCCACTGAAAAAGTACAAAAATTAGCTGGGTGTGGTGGCACTTGCCTGTAGTCCCAGCTACTCGGGAGGCTGAAGCAGGAGAATCGTTTGAACCCGGGAGGTGGAGGTTGCCAAGATCACACCACTGCACTCCAGCCTGGGCAACTGAGTAAGACCCTGTCTCAAAACAAAACAAAACAAAGAAGGATGGAAGTTCTGACACCATGCTACATAAATGTGCCTTGAAGACATCACACTAAGTGAAAAGAGCCTGTCATAAAAAAGACAAATACTTCATGGTTCCACTTCCATGAGGTATCTAGAGTCATGAAAATCATAGAGACAGAAAGTAGAATGGTGGTTGCCAAGGGCTGGAAGGAGGGGAAAATGACGAATTGTTGATTGATGGGTATAGAGTTTCCGTTTTGCAGGAGGAAAAAGTTCTGGCGATTGGTAGAGACTGGTTGCACAACAATGTGAATGTAATTAACACTACTGAATTGTACACTTAAAAATGGTAAGATGATAAATTTTACGTCAAAATTTTTTTTTAAACCACAATAAAAATATATTTTTTAAAAAATTAGTTAACAGCTAATAAAGTTGGTTGGAGAATGTGGTATAATCTGTGGCCAAATGGGTTTACTAATACTCACTTCCCTGAATTAAAATAAATCTCTTCAAACTTCAGTCTTTTTTGCAGGGCAGGGCTTACTCTAAGAAGCTTATCACAAGGTAAGTCCTTAAGGTCAGGCCACTCAGAGAAAAGAGGGACTGAGTCACACATTTAGCAGTTCTTTCCCTCAATCTTGCCAAAGAAGGTGCTTTTTCCCAAAGAGAGAGTGAGACAAGGGAAAAAGCCCAAGCGTCCCAAGCTTTACCTTGTAGGGAGCAGATAGAGAGCTGAGGGATAAGCATTCACCTCTAACTAGTATGTTGAAAGAAAAGCAGGTGCCTGTAATCCCAGCTTTTTGGGAGGCTCAGGCAGGTGGATTGCTCCAGCCTAGGAGTTTGAGACTAGCCTGGCCAACATGATAAATCCCTGTCTCTATTAAAAATACAAAAATTAGCCAGGCATGGTGTTGCATGCCTGTAATCCCAGCTACTCAGGAGGCTGAGGTACAAGAATTGCTTGAATTTGGGAGGTGGAGGTTGCAGTGAGCCTACATTGTGGTGCCACTGCATTGCAGCCTGGATGACAGAGCAAGATTCTGTCAGAAAGAAAGAAAGAGAGGGGCGGGGAGGGCGGGGAAGAAAAGAAAAGGGAAAGAAGGAAAGCACATTAGGCCTAGGTGCTGATGCCTGTGATCCCAGTGCTTTGGGAGGCCAAGGCAGGAGGGCTTGTGGCAGGAATCCCAGACTAGCCTGGGCAACATAACAAGACCTCATCGCTACCAAAACAAAACAAAACAAAACAAAACAAAACAAAACAAAACAAAACTAGCCAGGTGTGGTGGTAAGAACCTGTAGTCCTAGCTACTAAGGAGGCTGAGGCAGGAGGATGGCTTGAGCCCAGGAGGTTGAGGCTACAGTGAGCTGTGATAGTGCCACTGCACTCTGGCCAGGTGGGTGAAAGAGCAAGACCCTGTTTCTAAAAAATAAATAAATAAATATAAAGAAAGAAAGGATGGTAGAATATAAATTTGAAGGGAATTTTATTCACAGTATCACTAGGATAGCAGGATGTACAGTGATTTCTTTTTTCCAAATTAAACAAATATTATTCTTATGCCTTTTAAAAAATATAATTTTGCTAACATTGGAAGTATCACATTTATAATAATTTGATACACAATTTATTAAGTGGCTAAAAGAAAAAATAAAAGAGGATTATTAATGTACAGTTCACATTTATAATTATGCTAATTATTTTCTGGCTCTTTCTCATGTAAGTTTCATTTATATCATCAGTGAAGCTGAACAGTTTCAAAATGCTTTTAACTGATGTCAATGCCAAAACAAAAGAATAATTTTCCATCATAAACATTTATCTGATCTACATGTTTTCATCTGAAAAAGAAATACACTCCCCTCAAGCACAAAAATTTTAAGATCAGATACAAGTAGATTAGATATATTTGATTGGATACACATTTTTTAAAAATATATAATTTAACTCACTGTAGTCCTAAGGATCTCTCTAGAGATGCTGGATGTGTTTCCAACAACTCTGTGGAGAAGGTAGGGTAGATTTCATTTTGCTAGGTTATCAGATGAGAAAAAAACAAGCATATTGTGCTAAATTATGTGCTTCAGATCATACAACCAAGGAATAAAATAGCTGAATGTAAAACTCTTCTCTTTTCTCTGTGCTTTTCAAAGAGCGTGTGTTTAATTACACGCTTTTCTGCTTGGCGCAGTGGCTCACTCCTGTAATCCAAGCACTTGGGGAGCCCAAGGCAGGCAGATCACCTGAGGTCAGGAGTTCAAGATCAGCTTGGCCAACATGATGAAGCCCTGTCATTACTAAAAATACAAAAATTAGCTGGATGTGGTGGTGTACCTCTGTAATCCCAGCTGCCTGGGAGGCTGAGGCAGGAGAATGGCTTGAACCCAGGAGGCAGAGGTTGCAGTAAGCTGAGATCTCGCCATTACACTCCAGCCTGGGCAACAGAGTAAGACTCTGTCTTAAAACAACAACAACAAAAAAAAAAAACCCTTTTATTCTCTCTCATTTAATGTAATTAAAGGTTATCTTTAAAGGTTGCAGTTCTTCACAATCAGATTTTAAAGAAAAAAATTTATTCATATTGTGTGTAAATTCGACTTCACTTTAAAAAATTTTTGTTTAATATAAAACGAAGTTGGAGAAAATTTTTCTCTGTGGGAACTTCAGGCAAATGAATGAGTACAGAGTAGGCAGCAGTATGACACTTTGCATCTTTAGAAAAGGGGTCACATGGATACTGCTATGTCAAAATTGTATATCCTCTATCAGCCCAAAGCATATTTGGCTTGAATAATTTCTACATCCGCAGAGACATTCATTCTCTAAGGGATCAATCCATTTAGGAAATTATGTCCTAGAACTTGTACTAAAAAATGAAGAGGGCTTATCTATCACACTTGTTTTGAGAGGAAAATGGTGTGCTTTAGATAAAACATTAGAGTGACCAAAATACCTCCCATCTGTCAACTTTATATTCCTCTCATTTAGTTTCACATCATGCACTTGGGTAGGATTCATAGGAGAAAAGCAGACAAGAACCTATTTTTACCATTGTTGAAAGCATGCCAATTTGGCAAGGGTGTGGAGTAATGGGCACTCTCATGCACAGTAAGAGTATAAATTGGTTCAGCCTTTCTGGAAGGTAATTTGGCAATATACAGGATGTCAAAATTTTAAATATGCATATCCTTTGGCTAAGAAATTAAATTTCTGGGAATTCATCCCACTGAACAAATTGGACAAACATGCAAAGATATACATAAAAGGCCTTCATGAAACATTGTTTACAATAATGATAAGTTAGAAATCACCTACGTCTCTGTCACTAGGGAACTGATTAAATACATTATGGTATATCTGTTAAGTGGAATATTTTGCAATGCATTAAAACGATCATGTACACTTGTATTTATTGCTAAGAAGAGGTTATAAGATAGCATCTGGGTTGTGAAAAGTTTTCTACATGCATAGGAAGAAGACTGGAAGGATACATAACAAAATAACATCGTAATCTCTGGGTTGCAGGCTTTCAAATGATTTTTACTTCTTTATTCCTTTTATGTTTGTTGAAACTGTTCCAACAGCATGTATCACTAGTTTAATCATAAAATATATGTCATAGAAGTCGGCTTGGGCTGTCATAACAAAATACCACAGATTGGGTGGCTTAAGCAACAGAAATTTATTTCTCCCATTCCTGGAGGCTGAAAAGTCCAAGATCAAGGTATCAGCTGGTTTTGTTCTTGGTGAGAGCCTTCTTCCTGGCTTACAGATGGCCTCTTTTTCACAGTGTTTTCACATGGTAGAGACAGAGAGAGAGAAAATGCCTGGTACCTCTGCCTGCTCTGTTTTGTTTTAGGTTTTTTTTTTTTGAGACCAGATCTCACTCTGTGGCCCAGGCTGGAGTACAGTGGCGTGCAATCATAGCTCACTGCAACCTCCAACTCCTGAGTTCAAGTGAGCCTCCAGCTTCAGCCTCCTGAGTAGCTGCCACTACAGGCGCATACCACCACACCTGGTTAAGTTTTATTTTTATTTTTTTTTATAGAGACAGGATCTCACTTTGTTGCCCAGGCTGGTCCTGAACTCCTAGCCTCAAGTAATCCTCTCAACTTGGCCTCTCAAAGTGTTGGGATTACAGGTGTGAGTCACTATACTCCAGCTCTGCCTCTTCTTATAAGGGCATCAGTTCTATAGGATTAGGGCCTAACCCTTATGATGTCATTTAACCTTTATCACCTCCTCATAGGCCATGTCCAAATACAGTCACATTAGACATTAAGGCTTGAACATATGAATTTTGTCAATGACATGTCTTCTGCCTAAAAAACAATTAAGATGTGTGTTGGGCCCTTCTTACATTGCTATAGAGTATGGTGGCTCACAGCTGTAATCCCAGGACTTTAGGGGGCCAAGATTGCTTGAGGTCAGGCATTTGAGACCAGCCTGGGCAACACAGTAAAAACTCATCTCTCCAAAAAGTTTAAAACTTAGCTGGGCATGGTGGCTCACACCTGGTAGCTCATATGTACCCAGAGAGTTCCAGCTACTTGGGAAACTGAAGCAAGAGGCTTGCTTGAGCCCAGGAAGTCAAGGCTGCAAGGAGCTATGATCAATCCACTGCACTCCAGCCTGGGTGGCAGAGTGAGATCTTGTCTTGAAAGAAAGAAAAGAAAAGAAAAGAAAAAGAAAAGAAAGAGAGAGAAAGAAAGACAAGAAGGAAGGGAGGGAGGAGGGAGAAAGAGAGAGAGAGAAAGAAGAAAGAAAGAAAGAGAGAGAGAGAGAGAGACCTGAGACTGTATAATTTATAGAGAAAAGATGTTTAATTGGCTCATGGTTCTGCAGACTGTACAGGAAGCATAGCTGCATCTGCTTCTTGGGAGGCCTCAGGAAGCTTCCAATCATGGTGGAAGGCAAAGGGGAAGCAGGCACATCACATGGTAAGCATGAGAGTAGGGGCCATGCCACACACTTTTAAACAACTGGATCTCAGAAAAAGAGATCACTTATCACCAAAGACGATAGCCCAGGTCATTCATGAGTGATCTGCCCCCATGATCCAAACACCTTCCACCAGGCCCCACCTCTAAAATTGGGGGTTACCATTCAGCATCAGATTTGGTGGGGATATACATTCAAGCTGTTTCAACATGCCAACTTGAACAATTGTTTTTAGGAGAAAATATTTGCAAATCATATATCTGATAAGAGATTAGCATCTAGAATATAGAAACAACTCCTATAACTCAACCGCACCAAAGAAACCAAACAATCCAATTAAAAAATTGTTGGGGGGGGATCCAAGATGGCCAATTAGGAGCAGCTCAGGATTGCAGCTCCCAGTGAAAGCATGGAGGGTGAGTGGACACTGCATTTCCAGATGGATATTTATTGCCCTCAGACCAGGAGATTCCCAGGTGGAGAAGCCCCACAGGTCACCAGAGTGGCTGGTTTCGCTGGCGCGGCTGTTTTACTGGCATCCCAGCGCGGCAGTTCTCCGTACAAAATACACAGGTCTGGGCGCCATTTTAGCTGGTGATAGGAGCTCCGGGAAGGCAGAGTCGCCCATTGATCTGATTAAAAAGGGGACTGAAACAGGGAGCCAGGCCAGGAGATTCCCGGGCAAAAAAGCGCCACGAATCTCAGCGCTGCTGTTTCAGCTGGCACAGTGGGTCGCTGCATGGGAAATCACACAGATCCTGGTGTGTTTTCAACAGGCGACTGGAACACCTGGGAGATAGTCGACCATTCAACTAAAAAAAAAAAAAAAAGGCTCTGAGGCAGGGAGCCAGGTGATCAGGCTCAGCTGGTTCCACTCCCACAAAAAAACAGCAATCAGAAACGCTCTGGATTGAGAGTTTCACAGCAAGCACAGCTGACGCTGGGACGGTCCAGCTTTGTGGGGGAGGAGCGTCCACCATTACCGAGGCAGTCCACCACTACAAAGGTAGTTTGCCATTGCTGAGGTAGCCCGCCATTGCTGAGGCAGCCCATCATTACAGAGAGAATCTGCCATTATAGAGGTGGTCTGCCATTGCTGAGGCAGTTCTAACTACACCCGTATAAACAGGACTGCAAGGAAGTTCAGACGGCAGCTAGGTGGAGCCCACAGCAGCTCAGCAAAGCCTGTGCAGGCAGTGACTAGGCTGCCTCCTCGCTGGGCAGGGCAGCCCTGAAAAAAGGCAGCAGCACAACAGAAACTCATAAATAAAGCCCTAACTCTCTGGGACAGAGCACCTGGGGGCGGGGGAAGTGGGGTTTATGAGTTCTGCTGCAGCAGACTTAAACATACCTGCCCCGCAGCTCTGAATGAATAGTGGAGCTCACAGCTCAGCACTTGAACTCCTATAAAGGACGGACTGTCTCCTCAAGCAGCTCCCTGAGCCCTGCATATCCAAAGACTCACCTCATAAAGGAGAGCTCAGACTGACATCTGGCAGGTATCTTTCTGGGACATAGAAAGCAGAAGAAGAAACTGGCAGCAACCCTTACTGTTCTGCAGCCGCTGCAGGTGATCCCCAGGCAAGCAGGGCCTAGAGTGGACCTCAGCAGTCCTACAACAGAGGGGCCAGACTTAGAAGTAAAACTACGAAACAGAAAGAAATAATTCATCATGAACAAACTGGATGTCCACTCAGAGAGCCAATCTGAAAGTCAACAAGTACAAAGATGACGGATGGATAAATCCACAAAGAAGGGAAGAAACCAGCGCAAAAATGATGAAAATACCCAAAACCAGAATGCCTCTCCTCCTACAAGGGATCACAACTCCTCACCAGCAAAGGAATAAGGCTAGATGGAGAACGAGTATGATGAACTGACAGAATCAGGCTTCAGAAGGTGGGTAAAAAGAACTTCTGTGAGCTAAAAGAACATGTTTTAACCCAATGCAAAGAAACTAAGAACTTGAAAAAAGATTTGACAAAATGCTAATGAGAATAAACAACTTAGAGAGGAATATAAGCGAATTGATGGAGCTGAAAAACACAACACGAGAACTTCGCGAAGCACACACAAGTTTCAACAGTCAAATCAATCAAGCAGAAGGAAAGATATCAGAGGTCGAAGATCAACTCAATGAAATAAAACGAGAAGACAAGATTAGAGAAAAAAAGGTAAAACGGAATGAAAAAATCTCCAAGAAATATGGGACTATGTGAAAAGACCTAATCTACATTTGATAGGTGTACCTGAATGTGACGATGAGAATGAATCCAAGCTGGAAAATACTCTTCAGGATATTATCCAGGAAAACTTCCCCAACCTAGCAATGCCGGCCAATATTCAAGTCCAGGAAATACAGAGAACACCACGAAGATATTCCTCAAGAAGAGCAACCCCAAGGCACATAATTGTCAGATTCACCAAGGTTGAAATGAAGGAGAAAATGCTAAGGGCAGCCAGAGAGAAAGGTCAGGTTACCCACAAAGGGAAGCCCCTCAGACTCACAGCAGATCTCTCAGCAGAAACCCTACAAGCCAGAAGAGAGTGGGGGCCAATATTCAACATCCTTCAAGAAAACAACTTTCAACCCCAAATTTCATATCCAGCCAAACTAAGCTTCATAAGTGAAAGAAAAATAAAATCATTTGTGAACAAGCAAGTACTCAGAGATTTCATCACCACCAGGCCTGCTTTACAAGAGCTCCTGAAAGAGACACTAAACATAGAAAGGAATAACCAATGTTCTTCTTTGCCTCTTTTGATCTTCGTTGGTTTAAAGTCTATTTTATCAGAGATGAGAATAGCAACTCCTGCTTTTTTTTGCTCGGTAGATCTTCCTCCATCCCTTTATTTTGAGGCTTTCTGTATCCTTGCATGTGAGATGGGTTTCCTGGATACAGCACACCAATGGGTTTTGGCTTTTTATCCAATTTGCCAGTCTGTGTCTTTTGATTGGGTCATTTAGCCCATTTACATTTAGGGTTAATATTGTTATGTGTGAATTTGATCCTGCCATTTTGTTGCTAGCTGGCTGTTTTGCCCGTTAGTGGATGCAGTTTCTTCATTGTGTTGATGCTCTTTACCATTTGGTATAATGGTGAAAGGATCAATGCAACAAGAAGAGCTTATGATCCTAAATATATACGCACCCAATACAGGAGCACCCTGATACATAAGGCAAGTTCTTAATGACTTACAAAGAGACTTAGATTCCCACACATTAATAGTGGGAGACTTTAACACCCCATTGTCAATATTAGACAGATCAACAAGACAAAAAATTAACAAGGATATGCAGGACTTGAACTCAGACCTGGACCAAGCAAACCTAATAGACATTAGACAGAACTCTCCACCCCAAATCCACAGAATATACATTCTTCTCAGCACCATGTCGCACCTACTCTAAAATTGACCATATAATTGGAAGTAAATCGCTCCTCAGCAGATGCAAAAGAAAGGAAATCATAACAAACAGTCTCTCAGACCACAGTGCAATCAAGTTAGAACTCAGAATTCAGAAACTAACTCAGAACCGCACAGCTTCATGGAAACTGAATAACTGATACTTGAATGTTGACTGGATAAACAATGAAATGAAGGCAGAAATAAAGATGTTCTTCGAAACCAACGAGAACAAAGACACAACATACCAGAATCTCTGGGACATATTTAAGCAGTCTCTAGAGGAAGATATATAACAATAAATGCTCACATGAGAAGCAAGGAGATATCTAAAATTGACACTCTATCATCAAAATTGAAAGAGCTAGAGGAGTAAGATCAAAAAAATCCAAAAGCTATCAGAAGACAAGAAATAACTAAGATCAGAACAGAACTGAAGGAGACAGAGAGACAAAAAACCCTTCAAAAAATCAATAAATCCAGGAGCTCGTTTTTTGAAAAGATCAATAAAATGGACAGACCACCAGCCAGATTAATAAAAAAGAAAAGAGAGAAGAATCAAATAGATGCAATAAAAAACGTTAACGGGGATATCACCATAGATTCCACAGAAATTCAGACCATCATCAGAGATTTTTACAAACAACTCTATGCACATCAACTAGTAAACTTGGAAGAAATGGATAAATTCCTGGACACTTGCATCCTCCCAAGGCTAAACTAGGAAGAAGTCGAAACCCTGAATAGTTCAATAACAAGGTCTGAAATTGAGGCAGCAATTGAGGGCCTACCACCCAAAAAAGCCCAGGTCCAGATGGGTTCACAGCCAAATTCTACCTGACATACAAAGAGGAGATGGTACCATCCCTTCTGAGACTATTCCAAACAATCCAAAAAGAGGGAATCTTTCCCAAATCATTTTATGAGACCAACATCATCCTGATACCAAAACCCGGCAGAGACTCAGCAAGAAAAGCAAACTTCAGGCCAATATCCATGATGAATATAGATGCAAAAATCTTCAATAAAATACTGGCAAACCGATTGCGACAGCACATCAAAAAGTGTATCCACCATGATCAAGTAGGATTCATCCCGGGGATGCAAGGCTGGTTAAACATACGCAAGTCTATAAACGTAGTTCACCACATAAACAGAACCAAAGACAAAAACCACGTGATTATCTCAATTGATGCAGAGAAGGGCTTTGACAAAATTCAACAGCCCTTTATGCTAAAAACCCTCAAAAAACTAGGTATTGACAGAACATATCTCAAAATAAAAGCTATTTATGACAAACCAACAGCCAATATCATACTGAATGGGCAAAAACTAGAAGCATTCCCTTTGAAATCTGGCACTAGGACAAGGATGTCCCCTCTCACCACTCATATTCAATATAGTACTGGAAGTTCTAGCCAGAGCAGTCAAGCAAGAAAAAGAAATAATGGTTATTCAAATAGGTAAGGAGGAAGTCAGATTGTCTCTATTCGCAGACGACATAATTGTATATCTAGAGGACCCCATCGTCTCAGCCCAAAATCTCCTGAAACTGATAAGCAACTTCAGCAAAGTCTCAGGATACAAAATCAATATGCAAAAATCACAAGCATTCCTGTACACCAATAACAGACTTAAAGAGAGCCAAATCAAGAACGAACTGCCATTCACAATTGCTACAAAGAGAATAAAATACCTAGGAAAACTAACAAGGAACGTAAAGGACCTCTTCAAGGAGAACTACACACCACTGCTCAATGAAATAAGAGAGGACACAAACAGATGGAGAAACATTCCATGCTCATGGTTAGGAAGAATCAATATTGTGAAAATGGCCATACTGCCCAAAGTAATTTACAGATTCAACGCTATCCCCATCAAGCAACCAATGACCTTCTTCACAGAACTGGAGAAAACCAACTTAAACTTCATATGGAATCAAAAGAGAGCCCGCATAGCCAAGTCAATTCTAAGCAAAAAGAACAAAGCAGGAGGCATCACACTACCAGACTTCAAACTATACTACAAGGCTACAGTAATGAAAACAGCATGGTACTGGTACCAAAACAGAGATATAGACCAATGGAACAGAATAGAGGCCTCGGAGGCAACAAAACACATCTACAACCATCCGATCTTTGACAAACCTGACAAAAACAAGCAATGAGGAAAGCATTCCCTGTTTAATAAATGATGTTGGGAAAACTGGCTAGCCATGTGCAGAAAGCAGAAGCTGGACCCCTTCCTGACACCTTTCACTAAAATTAACTCCAGATGGATTAAAGACTTAAACATAAGACCTAACACCATAAAAACCCTAGAAGAAAATCTAGGCAAAACCATTCAGGACATAGGCGTAGGCAAAGACTTCATGACCAAAACACCAAAAGCATTGGCAACGAAAGCCAAAATAGACAAATGGGACCTAATCAAACTCCACAGCTTCTGCACAGCAAAAGAAACAGTCATTAGAGTGAATTGGCAACCAACAGAATGGGAAAAAAATTTTTGCAATCTACCCATCTGACAAAGGGCTGATATCCAGAATCTACAAAGAACGAAAGCAGATTTACAAGAAGAAAACAAACAAGCCCATTCAAAAGTGGGCAAAGGATATGAACAGACACTTTACAAAAGAAGATATACATGAGACCAACAAACATATGAAAAAATGCTCATCATCACTGGTCATTAGAGAAATGCAAATCAAAACTACATTGAGATACCATCTCATGCCAGTTAGAATGGAGATCATTAAAAAATCTGGAGACGACAGCCATTGCAGTACATTGAGCTCCAGAGAGACAGCGCCGGGGCAAGTGAGAGCCGGACAGGCACTAGGCGACTCTGTGCCTCGCTGAGGAAAAATAACTAAACATGGACAAAGGAGATCCTAAGAAGCCGAGAGGCAAAATGTCATCATATGCATTTTTTGTGCAAACTTGTCGGGAGGAGTATAAAAACAAGCACCCAGATGCTTCAGTCAACTTCTCAGAGTTTTCTAAGAAGTGCTCAGAGAAGTGGAAGACCATGTCTGCTAAAGAGAAAGGAAAATTTGAAGATATGGCAAAGGCGGATAAGGCCCGTTATGAGAGAGAAATGAAAACCTATATTCCTCCTAAAGGGGAGACAAAAAAGAAGTTCAAGGATCCCAATGCACCCAAGGGGCCTCCTTTGGCCTTTTTCCTGTTCTGCTCTGAGTATCGCCTGAAAATTAAAGGAGAACATCCTGGCCTGTCCATTGGTGATGTTGTGAAGAAACTGGGAGAGATGTGGAATGACACTGCTGCAGATGACAAGCAGCCTTATGAAAAGAAGGCTGCGAAGCTGAAGGAAAAATATGAAAAGGATATTGCTGCATATCGAGCTAAAGGAAAGCCTGATGCAGCCAAAAAGGGAGTTGTCAAGGCTGAAAAAAGCAAGAAAAAGAAGGAAGAGGAGGAAGATGAGGAAGATGAAGAGGATAAGGAGGAAGAGGAAGATGAAGAAGATGAAGATGAAGAAGAAGATGATGATGAATAAGTTGGTTCTAGCGCAGTTTTGTTTTCTTGTCTATAAAGCATTTAACCCCCCTGTACACAACTCACTCCTTTTAAAGAAAAAAATTGAAATGTAAGGCTGTGTAAGATTTGTTTTTAAACTGTACAGTGTCTTTTTTTGTATAGTTAACACACCACCGAATGTGTCTTTAGATAGCCCTGTCCTGGTGGTATTTTCAATAGCCACTAACCTGGCCTGGTACAGTATGGGGGTTGTAAATTGGCATGGAAATTTAAAGCAGGTTCTTGTTGGTGCACAGCACAAATTAGTTATATATGGGGATGGTAGTTTTTTCATCTTCAGTTGTCTCTGACGCAGCTTATACGAAATAATTGCTGTTCTGTTAACTGAATACCACTCTGTAATTGCAAAAAAAAAAAAAAAAGTTGCAGCTGTTTTGTTGACATTGTGAATGCTTCTAAGTAAATAAAATTTTTTTTTATTAAAAAAAAAATCAGGAGACAACAGATGCTGGAGAGGATGTGGAGAAATAGGAACGCTTTTACACTGTTGGTGGGAGTGTAAATTAGTTCAACCATTGTGGAAGACAGTGTGGCAATTCCTCAAGGACCTAGAAATAGAAATTCCATTTGACCCAGCAATCCCATTACTGGCTATATATCCAAAGGATTATAAATCGTTCCACCATAAGGACACATGCACACGAATGTTCATTGTAGCAAGTTTACAATAGCAAAGACCTGGAACCAACCCAAATGCCCATCGATGATAGACTGGACAGGGAAAATGTGGCACATATACACCATGGAATATTATGCAGCCACCAAAAACGATGAGTTCATGTTCTTTGTAGGGACATGGATGAACCTGGAAACCATCATTCTCAGCAAACTGACACAAGAACAGAAAATCAAACACCACATGTTCTCACTCATAGGTGGGTATTGAACAATGAGAACACATGGACACAGGGAGGGGAGCATCACACACTGGGCTCTGTTGGGGAGAAACAGCAGAGGGACAGTGGGAGGTGAGGAGTTGGGGAGAGATAGCATGGGGAGAAATGCCAGATATAGGTGATGGGGAGGAAGGCAGCAAATCACACTGCCATGTGTGTACCTATGCAACAATCTTGCATGTTCTTCACATGTACCCCAAAACCTAAAATAAAATAAAAATAAAAAATTGTTGAGTAGTCATTTCTTCAAATAAGGTACATAAATGGCCAAGAAGCACATAAAAAGATGCTCAGTGTCACTAATCAGGACTTCATATGCACTAGGATAGCTATCATTTAACAAATAGAAAACAACAAGAGCTGACAAGGATGTGAGGAGACTGCAACTCTTGGGCATTGCTGGTGGGAATGCACAATGGTACATCTGCTATAAAAAACCAGTATGGTGGTTTCTTAAAATATTTAACAGAGAATTTGCATCTGTGATGGTTAATTTTCTGTGACAACTTGACTAGGCCACTAAGTGCCCAAATATTTGATAAAACATTTTTCTGGGTGTGTCTGTGAGGGTGTTTCAGGATGAGATTAACATTTGAATCAGTAGATTTAGTAAAGCAGATTGCTCACCCCAATGTGGGCGGGCCTCATCCAACCCATTGAAGGCCCTGAATGGAACAAAAGGCTCAGTAAGGACGGATTCACTATGTATGATCTCATTTTTGATGACATCAGCCTTCTCCTGCCTTTGGACTCCAACTTAAAATAGAATTTACACCATCACCTCTTCTGGTTCTAAGGCCTTTGGACTCAGGCTAGAACTAACTATATTATCAGTTCTCTTGGTGCTATAGCTTGCAAACTGCTGCTCTTGGGACTTCCTTTCCTGGGTATATGTCCAAAAGAATGAAGCAGGTTCTTAAATATTTACACACCAGTGTTTGCAGCTGCATTGTTCACAGTAGCCAAAAGCTAATGTCCACTAACGGATAGATAAAGAAACTATGGCAGCCAGGCGCCTAGGATCACCTGAGGTGAGGACTTCGAGATCAACCTGACCAACATGGAGAAAGCTTGTCTCTACTAAAAATACAAAATTAACTGGGCATGGTGGTGCATGCCTGTAATCCCAGCTACTCGGGAGGCTGAGGCAGAATTGCTTGAACTCGAGAGGCGGAGGTTATAGTGAGCCAAGATCGCGCCATTGTACTCCAGCCTGGGCAACAAGAGTGAAACTCTGTCTCCAAAAAAAAAAAAAAACGACAAGGAAAAAACTATGGCATATGTGTCTGTGTGTTTGTGTGTGTGCATGTGTGTGTGTAATATTACTCAGCCTTAAAAAGGAAGGAAATTCTTAACACATGCTATAACATAGATGAACCTTGAGGACATGCTAAGTGAATTAAGTCAGACACAAAGAACAAGTACTGTATGATTCCACTTATATAAGGTATCTAGGGTAGTCAAATTCACAGAGGCATAAAGCAGAATTGTGGTTGCCACAGGCTGGGTGGGAGGACAAAATGAATTGTTGTGTAATGGGTACAGAGTTTCAGTTTTGCAAGAAGAGTTCTGGAGATGGATAGTGGTGATGATTGCACAACAATGTGAATGTATTTAATGCCACAGAACTGTATATTTAAAAGTGTTTAAAGTGGCAAATTTTGTATTATGTTATTATTGTATCTCAATTTAAAAAACAACTGTTAGACTGGGCATGGTGTCTGTAATCCCAGCACTTTGGGAGGCCAAGGAAGGAGGATTACTTGAGTCCAGGAGTTCAAGACCAGCCTGGGCAACATGGCAAAACCCCGTCTCTACCAAAATGCAAAAATTAGCCAGTTAGCTGGGTGTGGTGCATGTGCCTGTAGTCCCAGCTACTCAGAAGGCTGAAATGAAAGGATTACTTGAGCTCAGGAGGTGGAGATTGCAGTGAGCTAAGATTGTGCCATTGCACTCCAGCCTGGACCACAGAATTAGACCGTTTTTTATATGCATATATATATATATATATATATATATATATATTTTTTTTTTTTTTAAACACTTGTTTTCTACATAGAGGTTTATATTTGTTTTGTTTTGTTTTTAAGAGACAATCCATCACCCAGGCTAAAGTACAGTGGCATGTTCATAGCTCACCATGCCCAGCTTTTTTTTTTGTTGTTGTTGTAGAGACAGGGTCTTGCTATCTTGCCCAGGCTGATCTCAAACTCCTGGGCTTAAGCAATCCTCTCACATCAGCCTCCCAAAACACTGGGATTGTCAATTTGAACCAGAGCAACTCCATCTTGAAAAGGAGCTGGGTAAAATGAGGCAGAGACCTACTGGGCTGCATTTTCACAGTTAAGGCATTCTAAGCCACAGGATGAGATAGGAGGTTGGCACAAAATACAGGTTATAAAGACCTTACTGATAAAACTGGTTGCAGTAAAGAAGCCGGCCAAAACCCACTGAAACCAAGATGGCAATGAGAGTGACCTTTGGTCATCCTCACTGCTACGCGCCCACCAGCACCACAACAGTTTACAAAAGCCATGGCCATGTCAGGAAATTACCCTATATGGTCTAAAAAGGGAGGAATGAATAACCCACCCCTTGTTTAACATATCATAAAAAAATAACCATAAAAATGGGCGATCAGCTGCCCTCGGGGCTGCTCTGTCTATGGAGTAGCCATTCTTTATTCCTTTACTTTCCTAATAAACTTGCTTTCTTTTTAGTCTATGGACTGGCCCCAAATTCTTCCTTGCGTAAAATCCAAGAACCCTCTCTTGGGATCTGGATTGGGACCCCTTTCTCATAACAGTATTACAGGCATTAGCCACCATGCCTGACCCTATTTCTATCATGACTAAGAAAGATCTAACTTGTCAGAAAACTATCTAAAGATTTTAAAAAACAGACAACATGGATTCATCTCAATTCATATTTTCTTGCCCATGGTCTGGCCTACACTGGTAGGTATTAGTAGCATCAATCCAAATTAATAGGAATTAATTTCTATCCTCTCAGTTCCCTTCAATCCAATTAGGTTTATTTACACACAATGCTTATTTCTCCAGATTGCACCAGATCCTTATAGATGTGGAGAGATTTATCTTCATCAGGTACTGGGCTAGAGGGGGTCACCATTCCTCAGACCCTAGTCTGCACCACTCTCTCAGGCATGCTCAACAACTTCACTCACAGTCTGAAAAGGAACATGTCCCCTTCTCTTCAATCTGATAGTAAGTTTCTGTCTTTTTCAGGGACTATCTCTTCAGAGTTGGGAGCAGCTTTCATCTCTCCTAACGGGAGAATTTTATTCTCAGTCCCAAAGTCTTCTTTGCTCTTTGCAGTGACCATGGTGAAATTAAGGTGGACAGGCGGTGCTTGGGTGGGGCTGGGGTGGGCACAAAGTGCTACTGACACCAAAGAGTGCCAGGGCACAACAGACCTGGACAGGATGGGCTTCTGACCAGACTCCATCAAACCCAGGCATCTCAGCAGCCACCTGATTCTCTGTTTGACTCCGACAGCACCCAGAACTCAGAAGTCCACCCTATAGCATCATCCCTTCCACCACTATTAGAAAAATAAAACAAAAGCAAACACTGTTCCAGTTCCTTTTCACTACTCAAAGCCCAATTCTGCTTAAACTTGCTTTCCATTTGGCATGGTGGCTCATGCCTGTAATCCTAGCACTTTGACAGGCCAAGATGGGAGGATTGCTGCAGCTCAGGAGTTGAGGATCAGCCTGGGCAACAAAATGAGATGCTATCTGTACAAAATTTAGAAGAAAAAAAAAAAAGCCAGCTGTCGTGGTGTTATGGCCCATGCCTGTGGTCCCAGCTACTTGGGAGGCTGAGGTGGGAGGATCACTTGAGCCTGGGAGGTGCAGGCAGTGAGCCAATTGCACCATTGCACTCCACCCTGTACAACAGAGTGAGACCTGTCTCAAAACAAAAATAGTAAAATGAAATAAAAATCAGTTTCTCTTCTGGAAAGAGAAAATGAGTGAGCTCTTCCTGTCATTATATGCAGCGGGCCTTCACGTTGTACTGGCCGTATTTTTACTGATTAGCCCACTGGCACTGCCTATGGAGCTTAGGAGAACTTCATGCAAACAGGACTCCTGATTACCTGCCCTTATCTCCTCCCTCCTTGGGCAAATGGGATTCTCAACAGTACTTTGATTCTCAAGAGTCATGAGACTTCAGTGCTAAAAAAGACTTTGAAAAACCAGTCCAGTTGCTTCCAGTTTTGGATGAAGTTCAAGGATGTTAAATGATCTGGCTAAGAATACAACCATTGCCTGTAGAAATCTCCACCATTAAGTCTAGGAATAATGAGGACTTCTCCCTTTTTGTAATTGGCTTTCAATCACTGCTTTATATACTTTTATCAGGGGAGAAGTGAGGAGATAAAAGGAGTCCCCTATTGGTCATTCTTGGGAGTTGTTCGCAACTTGGATGTAAGTTTTTGTGGTAAAGGAAGTTGAATTCATGACTAAAATCAATAATTTAAAAACTC
>PVKV010006060.1:98431-108994 GCA_004027835.1 Alouatta palliata
TTTGGGAGGCCGAGGCGGGTGGATCACGAGGTCAAGAGATCGAGACCATCCTGGTCAACATGGTGAAACCCCGTCTCTACTAAAAATACAAAAATTAGCCGGGCATGGTGGCACGTGCCTGTAGTCCCAGCTACTCGGGAGGCTGGGGCAGGAGAATTGCTTGAACCCAGGAGGCGGAGGTTGCGGTGAGCCGAGATCGTGCCATTGCACTCCAGCCTGGGTAACAAGAGCGAAACTCTGTCTCAAAAAAAAAAAAAAAAAAAAATTTAAAAACTCTTCATCTCTTTATCTCTCAACAGTCTCTCATTCTTATGGATTTAAGAGTAGACAGAACTTAGCATATACTGCAATTGAACGCAGAGACAGAATAATTACGAACTATAGATAACACAGCAACACAGCTGGCTGAAAAGTGAAATTGATTTCTGAAACTTCAGTCTCATAGTTGGGAATATACCACACAAACACATGCCAAATATTTTCAAAATCAGCTTTGGAAACCTGGGTTCTACTCATTTTTGGAAAAGGTCCTATGTTCCATGGCTGGGTCACTCATGGTTAGTTGGAAGAGATTGTTCTAGCCATCCTTCAGGGTTTATGCAATGATTAGGAAGCGGATGCTCTGCTGGTGGTTGCATGGAATTGGTGAGATAGGAACGGCTTAAGATCTGCCAGTCAAGTTTGGACAGTGAGATGGACCTGGTTGCCAAGGGCGACTCCAGAAGCCTAGCCAGCTGGGACAGGCAGAGCCACCCTTGAAGTGTCTAAAGGACACACATTCCAGAAATGGTAACCACTGGGTTTCCAGTAAATTAGGCTGGGCACAGTAGTAGGAAAGTCAGAAGGTACTTATCACTCAGGACTCAAACTAAAGGGTGAAACGTGAGGTAAGGGTTGGAGAGATAAGTCCCCACTTAAGTCTGGGATAAGTTGGGTATAGAGATCAATACAAAGCCCACTCCATCAGAAGCAGAGAGAGGGAAGAAATGGTAACTTATCTATCATCCAGGGCTCCAGGGTTTTTTCCCTGCAGACACTCTATCCAGTTAACAATGTGAATGCTAGGGGACTAATTAGCCCCGGGGGTTATCATCAAGACACTAACAGTTGGAAGAAGTCATGTTTGTTCAGCACTCCTGGGTGCTTTTTCTATCACACACAGAAACACACACACACACATACACATATGCACAGAAACACACACACACACACACACACAGACACACACTCACAGAGGAAAGAGGTTTATTGTAAGGAATGGGTTTCTGTAATTATGGAGGCAAGGTAGGCAAGTCTGAAATGTGCAGGGCAGGCCATCAGAAACAGCAGGCTAGAAACTCTCAGGCAGAGGCTGACACTTTGGTTCACAGACAGAATTTCTTTTTTCCTTAGGGAAACCTCAGTTCTACTCTTACAGACTTTCAATGAACTGGATTTATCCTACTCAGATTATCCAGGATAATCCCCTTTCCCTAAAGGTGATTGGCTGTAGACATTCCCTAAAGGGGATTGGCTGGCTGTAGACATTTATCACATCTGCAAAATACCTTCACAACAATAGCTTTGGTTGTGACACAGTATTTGGTTGAATGACTAGGTACCATATAGCCTAGACAAGTTGACAAATAGAACTCTCAATCACATTATCATTGAGCATCACTTAAGTGTATGGACTCCAATCCTCCGAGAGGTAATGACTCTTGTCCTAGGAAACACACTGTGTTGACTTGTCTTGTACTTTGAAAATGGGAGAAAGACATAGCCAAAAATGTATTGCCTGTCCCAGAGATGTATAAATCTGAGAATAATCTGAAAATAGTGAGACTGAGTCCTCTGGTGAAGAACTCAGTGGGGCCAGTTGTGGAAATGAGGGAGAGTCGAGGTTAGGGGAGGTGGCATAAGCTCATACAAAGATGACAGGCTTGGGAATCAGACACATCTGGGTTTAAACTTTGCCTGCTTTGCAAATGCTGGGACCTTAGACAAATTGCCGAAGTGTTTAAAAAAAATCTCTTTATTGAGGAATGACTTACATGCAATATAATGCACTCATTTAAGTGTGTATATCAATGTATCTGAACAGCTTCATATACTTGTGTAATCATACACATAATCAAGATATAAACAAGTTCCTTGTAGCTCTTCCCAGTCAATTATTCCTGCTTATTAGCCCAAGGCAATCACTGGCGGGCTTTCCATCAGTATATATTAATTTATTCTTTTTAAATCAATATTTATGGGGCCCTTACTATGTGTCAGGCACAGTTCTGGGTGCTGGGGTATACCAGTGAATAAGACAGACAAAAATAGCTGCCTTTATGTACCAAGAAATAGAAAATAAAAAATATAAGTGAAATATGTGGTAGGTCTAATGGTGGTAAGTTTGATAACAAAAATAGTGGGAAGTGATTAGGGAGAATCAGACGGGGGGGAGGGGCACATGTTGCTGTTATGAATAGAATAGAGATCACCTCACTGGTAAGGAGATATTTGAGCAAAGACCTCATGGAAGTTGGGGGCCTGAGCAATGCAGTATTAGTGAAACAATGTTCCAGGTAGAGAAAACAGCAGATACAATAAACCCATGATGGGTGCTGCTGTAATGCTGGAGAAACTGCAGATAATCTAGTGTGGCTGAAGTGAAGAAACAGAGATGGAAAGCAGAAAAAGAGAGGTAAAGGGTCTAGATAGAATAAAGCCTTATAGTCACCAGAAAACTTTGACTTTTAATCCAAGCATAATAGGAAGTCATTGAGGCAATTTGAGAAGAGTAGTGATATCATTTGACATGTTTAAAAAGATCACTCCAGCTGCTGTGTTGGAAGTTGACAGTAGGGGCCAAGTGTAGAATAACATAAAGTGTCTACTACATAATAAACATTTAATAAATTTCAGTTATGTGGAGGCCGATATAGTTTGAATATACGTCCCTGCCAAATCTCATGTTGAATTATAATTTCCAATGTTGGAGGTAGGACATGGTGGGGTGTTTGGGTCATGGGGGAGGATTCCTCATGGCTTGGTGTCTTTGTAAGACTAATTTCTCACAAGATCTGGTTAAGTGTGTGGCACCTCCCTCCACCTCACTCTTTCTCTTGCTCCTGCTCCTGCCACGTGAGACGCCTGCTCCCTATTCTCCTTCTTCTATGATTGTAAGCTTCTTGAGTCCTTCCCCAAAGCAGATGCTGGTGCTATGCTTCCTGTACATTCTGCAAAATTGTGAGCCAATTAAACCTCTTTTCTTTATAAATTACCCAGCCTCAGATATATCTTTTTTTTTTTTTTTTTTTTTGAGACGGAGTTTTGCTCTTGTTACCCAGGCTGGAGTGCAATGGCGCGATCTCGGCTCACCGCAACCTCCGCCTCCTGGGTTCAAGCAATTCTCCTGCCTCAGCCTCCCGAGTAGCTGGGACTACAGGCACGTGCCACCATGCCCAGCTAATTTTTTTTTGTATTTTTAGTAGAGACGGGGTTTCACCATGTTGACAAGGATGGTCTCGATCTCTTGACCTCGTGATCCACCCGCCTCGGCCTCCCAAAGTGCTGGGATTACAGGCGTGAGCCACCGCGCCCGGTTGCCTCAGATATATCTTTATAGCAATGCAAGAATTGCCTAATACAGAAAAATTGGTACAGAAAAGTGATCATTACTATAAAGATACCTGAAAATGAGGAAGCAGCTTTGGAACTCAGTAATGGGCACAGGTTGGAAGAGTGTGGAGGGCTCAGGAAGCTGAGGAAAAGTTTAGAACTTTTTTGAGACTGGCTAAATGGTGGTGACCAAAATGCTGGTAGAGATATGAACAGTGAAGGCCAGGCTAATGAGGTCTCAGATGGAAATAAGGATTTTATTGGGAACTGGAGCAAAGGTCACCCTTGTTATACCTTAGCAATGAACTTGGCTGAATTGTTCCATGCTCTGAGGATCTGTGGAAGTTTGAATTTGAGAATGATGACCTAGGCTATATGGCAGAACCAACTTCTAAGCAGCAAAGCATTCAAGATATGGCCTGCTGCTTCTAACAACCTATGCTCAGGTGCAGGAGCAAAGAAATGACTTAAAGTTGGAATTTAAACAGGAAGCAGAGCACAAAATCTTGGAAAATGTGCAGTCTAGCCATGTGGCAAAGAAAGAAAAAGCTTTTTTAGGAGAAGAATTCAAGTAAGCTATGAAGCAACCACTTACTAGAGATAGTTGCATAATTTAAAAGGTGCCAAGTGCTGCTAGACAAGACAATGGAGAAAAGGCTTCAAAAGCATTTCAGAGATTTCTGAGGCAGCCCCTCCCATCACAGGCCCTGAAACCTAGAGGACTGAGTGGTTTTGTGGGTCAGACCCAGGCCCCTGCTGCCCTGTGTAGCCTCTGAACACTATGCCCACATTCCAGCTGTTCTGGCTCCAGCCTTGGCTCAAAGGGGCTCAGATACAGCTTGAGGCTCTGCTTCAGAGGGTGCAAGTCTTAAACCTTGGCAGCTTCCACATGGTGGTTAGGTTCCAGGTGCACAGAATGCAAGAGTAAAGGAGACTTGGCAGCCTCCACCTAGATTTCTGAGGATGTAGAGAAAGCCTGGGTGCCCAGGTGGAAGCCTGCTGCATGGGTGAAATCTTCACAGAGAACTTTTACTAGCGCAGTGTGGAGGGGGAAAATGTGGGGTTGGAGGCTTGACACAGAATTGCCACTGGGGCACTGCTAATGAAACTATGGGCAGGGGGCCACTATCCTCCAGACCCCATAATGGTAGATCCATAGGAACCTTGTACCCTGAACCTGGAAAAGCTGCAGGCACTCAAGTTCAACCTGTGAGAGCAACCATAGTGGCTGAATTGAGCAAAGCCACAGGGTTGGATCTTCCCAAAGCCTTGGGAGACCACTCCTTGCACCAGTGTGCCCTGGAGAGATATATAGTCAAAGGAGATTGCTTTGAAGCTTTAAGATTTACTGACTGCCTTGCTAGGCTTCAAATTTGTATGGGGCCTGTAGTCTCTTTCTTTTGACCAATTTTCCCCTTTTGGATTGGAAACGTTTACCCAATACCTATACTCCCACTGTATCTTGGAAGTAAATAACTTGTTTTTGATTTTGCAGGTTCATAGGTGTAAGGGACACTGGAATGATTTAAGACTTCTGGGGACTGTTAGGAAGGCATGATTGTATTTTGCAACATTAGAAGGAAATGAGATTTGAGGGGCTAAAAATGGAATGATATAGTTGAAATATATGTCCCCTCTAAGTCTCATGTTGAATTGTAATCCCGAATGTTGGAAGAAGGGCCTGGTGGGAGGTGATTAGATCACGGGAGTGGTTTTCTCTTGAATGGTTTAGCACCATCCACATGGTGCTGTTTCTGTGATAGTGAGTAAGCTCTCCCAAGATCCGGTCATTTAAAAGTGTGTGGCACCTCCCCCTGACTCTCTCTCTTGCTCCTGCTTTCACCATGTGATGTGCCTTCTCCCTCTTCAACTTCCTCCATGAGTACAAGCTCCCTGAGGCTTCCCCAGAAGCTGAGCAGATGCTGGCATCGTGCTTGTGAGCCTGCAGAACGATGAGCCAATTAAACCTCTTTTCTTTATAAATTACCCAGCCTCAGGTTTTTTTATAGTAATGGCAAGAATGGCCTAAGACAGAGGGTATTGATTCCTTAGTACAAATGAGGCTGTGTGACTTTCTTTGTGTTTCATTTGTTTGTGTATAGCTCAAATACATATTCGTCTCATCACTTAACAAATATTTATGGAGCATGACTATACTAGGTGCTGGAGAATATAAATTGACTTATAAAATATAAGACTGCTGCAAATTCATAGAAACAGGAAGTAGAATGATGGTTACCAGGGCCTGGAGGAAGCAGGAAAAGGGGATTGTTTGGTAAACATACAGTTTCAGTTTTGCAAGATGAAAAAGTTCTATTAATCTATTGAGTATGTGAATATACTTAGCACTATTGAACTACATACTAAAAAATGGTAAAGATTGTAAATTTTGTTATATGTTTTTACTACAATTAGAAACTTTTCAAAAGATGCTGGGTGTGATGGCTTATGCCTGTAATCCCAGCACCTTGGGAAGCTAAGGCAGGAGGATCTTTTGAGCCCAGGAGTTCCAGACCAGCCTGGGCAACACAGGGACTCTCATTCTCTCTCTCTTTGTGTCAATCTCTCTCTCTCTTTTCTTTTTACCTTTTTTTTTCTAGATGAAGTCTCACTCTGTCATCCAGACTGGAGTGCAATGGCATGATCTTGGCTCACTGCAACCCGTGTCTCCTGGGTTCAAGCGATTCTCCTGCCTCGCTTTCCCAAATAGCTGGGATTACAGGGGACCACTACCACGTCTGGCTAATTTTCGTATTTTTTCTGTTTTTAGTAGAGACAGGGTTTCACCATATTGGCCAGGCTGGTCTCGAACTCCTGACCTCAAGTGATCTGCCAGCTTTGGTCTCCCAAAGTGCTGGGATTACAGACATGAGCCACCACGCCTGGCCATTTTATTTTTATTTTAGGTTCAGGGGCATATGTGTAGGTTTGCTGTATAGGTAAACAGTGTCATGAGGTTTTTTGTCACCTGGGTAATATGCATAAGCACTGATAGGTATTTTTTCTGATCCTTTCCCTCCTCCTGGCCTCCATTGTCAAGTAGGCCCCAGTGTCTGTTGTTCCCCCTCCTGGCATCCGTATGTTCTCGTTGTTTAGCTCCCAGTTTTAAGTGAGAACATGCAGTATTTGGTTTTCTCTTCTTGTATTAGTTCTGTAAGGATAATGTCCTCCAGCTCCATCATGTGCTGCAAAGGACATAATTATGTCCTTTTTTAATGGCTGCATAGTATTTCCTGGTATATATGTACCACATTTTCTTTATTAGTCTACCATTGATGGCATTTAGGTTGATTCCATGGGAGACCTTGTCTGTACAAAATTAGAAAAAATTAGCCGGGTATGGTGGCTCATGCCTGTAATCCCAGCACTTTGGGATGCTGAGCTGGGCGGATCACCTGAGATCAGGAGTTCGAGGCTAGCCTGGCCAACATGGTGAAAACCTATCTCTACTAAAAATGCAAAGATTAGCTGGACATGGTGGCATGTACCTGTAATCCAAGCTACTTTGGAGGCTGAGGCAGGAGAATCACTTGAACTCTGGTGGCAAAAGTTGCAGTGAGCTGAGATCATGCCACTGCACTCTAGCCTGGGCAACAGAGCAAGACTCCATAACAACAACAAGAAAGAGAGAGAGAGAGAGAGAGAGAGAGAGAGAGAGGAGAGAGAGAGAGAGAGAGAGAGAGAGAAAGAAAGAAAAAGAAAGAAAAAAAGAAAGAAAGAAAGAAAGAAAAAAGAAAGAAAGAAAAAAGAAAGAAAGAAAGAAAGAGAGAAAGAGAAAGCAAGGAAGGAAAAAAACTAGCCAGGCATGGAGGTGCATGCATATAATCCCAGTTACTCAGGAGGCTGTGAGAATCACTTGAGCCCAGGCGTTTGAGGCTGTAATGAGCCATGATAGCACCACTACATTTTAGCCTGGGGACAGAGTGAGACTCTGTCCCAAAAAAAAAAAAATTTTTTTTTAAAGAAAAAAGACAGCTGTTAGGGAGAATAATAAATAAACAAGAGAAATATTGGGTAGAAGTAAATAATTATCATGTAAAAAATCATAGCGATGTGTTATGTGACCAAAGGGCTACTTTAAATTAAAAAAAAAAAAAAGAGTATTTGAAAAGAAAGTATGACCTTATTTAAGTAAAGATGTATTTAAGTATCTGCTGCCTGACTAGACCCTACCCACTCACAAGCAATATCTCAAACAATATGAAAAACCTGGCTTCTTTTATTCCCTAGGATGAGGAATCAACTATAGTTTTAAAAATAATGCCAGGTTTTACTTTTGTCCAACTAGAAATAGATATGTATATAGTATGTATGGAAATATGTGTGCATAAGTATGTATATATATAAAAACACATATATACCCTAAGTGCATATATGTACTTGAGTGTATATGTGTGTATACATATGTGTTCCTGCCTTATTAAACAGGAAAGCCTGGTTGCTTATTCAGCATCCAGTAATAAGATGGAATTTGGGGTGACTTTCATTTCATCTTCATACTTTTCTGTATTTGAATCTTTTAAATAATAAAAATACATCTATAACCATATCACCCTGAGCGTGTCCCATCTTGTCTAAATAATAAAAATGTGACATTTTTCCTAAAGCAATAAAGCTATTTTAAAAATAAAAAATGCAGCAGAACAAGAATACAGTTCTGCAGTACCAGTCAATAAACGCGAAGTTCTTAGAACATCCCCGGAACATAGTCAGTGCTAAGTGGAACTATTATTATTTTGCTTGTAAGGATGCTGCAGGTCCTGCTGTGAGTACCTCACCTGTACTGTCTCCCTCAATCCTTATGAAAACCCTCTTTACAAACGTAGATACTGACACAGAGGATATGCTGAAGATCAGTTTTTAGGTAAGAAGACCCTATTTTGTGGATATATTTTAACCTTTTAATATAATGGCTATTCAAAAGGCCTTAGAGCCTTTATATAAAAACTAATTGCTGAAAATATCCTTGACAGTTACTATAATTATATAACTGCTTTATATGATTTAAAATAATGATCTGTAAGTGCTCATAAAGTTACTGGAAGTATCAACTTAAAATAAATGAGTTAAATACATTCTAAGACATAAAATTTATACAGTGAATTAAAATTTGTATCTGACCGGGCACAATGGCTCATGCCTGTAATCCCAACACTTTGTAAGGCCAAGGCAGGAGGATCGCTTGAGCGCAGGAGTTCCAGGCTGTAGTCAGCTATTACTTTGTCACTGTACTCCAGCCTGGACAATGGAGTAAGACTCTGTCTGTAAAAAAATTAAAATGAAAAAGAAAGAAAACATGTGTCTAGACTTAGTAGCAAAATTATTACTCATAGTAACAGCTTGCCCTTGACTAGTGATTTATAGTTTACAAAGCACATTCACATGTATGGGATCGTTTTGCTTTCCAAAACCACTGAGTGAACTAGCAAGGCAGAAATTAATATCCCTGCTGACGACAGCAGAAGCTGAATCATGTATGTATGCATCAGTTAGAATGTCTTTGGCCACAGGTAACAAAACTCTACCCTAACTGGTTTAAACAGTACAGAAAGACATTGGCTGGCTTGTGTGAACATTCAGAGGTGAGGTGGTCTTCAGGGTTGACATATCTAGCTGTGCTGTTTCTTTGCAATTCTCTTGGCTCTACCCTTCATCAAGGGTTGGTGTAGTCTTCAGCCTCGTAGCTAAACGGCTGCTACAGGGGTAGGCCTCAAATCCGTACACAATAATGCCAGAGGAAGAGACTGTTTCTTTCTGTAGCTTTTTGTTGAAAACTAGGAAACTTTCCTTAAAAGTCCTTAGCAAACTTCTCCTTACCTATCACTCGCCTCAATTAATTCACATACCTATTCCTGAATCAATTATTGGCAAGAAGCATGAAATTATCCTTAGATGACTCAGGATACTTAATGAAAACAAAGGCTCTTGGCCCAGTGTGGTGGCTCATGCCTATAATCCCAGCACTTTGGGAGGCCGTAGGGGTGGATCATTTGAGGTCAGTAGTTCGAGACCAGCTTGGCCAACATGGTGAAACCCCATCTCTACCAAAAAATATAAAAATTAGCCAGGCTTGGTGGTGCCCACCTGTAGTCCCAACTGCTCAGGTGGCTGAGGCAGAAGATTTGCTTGAACCCAGGAGGCGGAGATTGCAACAAGCTGAGATTATGCCACTGCACTCCAGCCTGGGTGACAGAGCAAGACTCTGTCTCAAAAAAAAAAAAAAGAGAGAGAGAGAGAGAAAGAGAAAAGAAAATTAAGTCTGCATAGGAAGGCGGATAAAGGGAATGATAATGAATGATGAATGCTGATTGAGCACTACAACCTGGGAAGGAGCAGTCAGGTGTCTACTCAACTCTTGAGGCTATGCTCTGGGATCTATCTCCCTCTGCTCCAAGGACTGATGCTAAGGTGGTTCAGAATAACCAAGATGGCAGGAGGCAGGCCACCTAACTTCTATGCTTCTTGTACAATGACTTCAACTGTTTCAGATTTTCAGTAGATTAGGATGCCTATTTTTGGCTTTTATGGGGGCATCGAAGGGGTAGTCTTTAGAAACAGCTGTTTGTGGAAATCCCATATGCCTGGGTTTTGCATAATAGAATTTAGATGGATTTCTGGTTTAAAAAACAAAGTGCTTTGAAAGACACGTTCTGACAAATCCCTCAGAAGCATTTTTAAAAAAATGATAGCCGGGCGCGGTGGCTCACTCCTGTAATCCCAGCACTTTGGGAGGCCGAGGCGGGTGGATCACAAGGTCAAGAGATGGAGACCATCCTGGTCAACATGGTGAAACCCTGTCTCTACTAAAAATACAAAAATTAGCTGGGCATGGTGGCACGTGCCTGTAGTCCCAGCTACTCGGGAGGCTGAGGCAGGAGAATTGCTTGAACCCAGGAGGCGGAGGTTGCGGTGAGCCGAGATCATGCCATTGCACTCCAGCCTGGGTAACAAGAGCGAAACTCCGTCTCAAAA
>PVKV010006061.1:0-55868 GCA_004027835.1 Alouatta palliata
CCCTCTTTCTGGATTGTTTGGAATAGTTTCAGAAGGAATGGTACCAGCTCCTCTTTGTATGTCTGGTAGAATTCAGCTGTGAACCCATCTGGACCTGGGCTTTTTTTGGGTAGTAGGCTCTTAATTGCTGCCTCAACTTCAGACCTTGTTATTGGTCTATTCAGGGTTTCGACTTCTTCCTGGTTTAGGCTTGGGAGGAGGTAATGCTATTTTTATCACCCCTATACAGATAAAGAAACTGAAGCAAAGATAGAATAACTTGTCTAAGATCATACAACTAGGTGGTGGAGATAGACTGTGTACCTAGGCAGTCTTGTCCCAGAACTTACGCTAGTAACATGCAAGGAAAGACACGATTCCCTGCTGTAGGGTTATAAACTATAAGGATAACATAAACTGGAACTATATAAGTGGCCACCTTCCCATGCCACAGAGTGGGAGCTGTCTGCATTAGAGGAGAATCAGGTCATATGTATGAAAAGAAGGAAAGAGACCCTCATGACATGGTTTGAGTACCTGGATCTAGGTGTGCCTGAAGCTATTCAACTCATGGACTTGTCAGTTACATGGACCACTAAACTCCCTTTATTGCTTAAACTAGCTAGAGTTGGGTTTTTGTCACTTGCAAACAGGAGTCCTGACTAACACAGGTTTGTCTGTAGGGTACTTCAGTATGCAGCAGGGAGCCTGAGAAGATAACAGAAGAAATGAGTCAGAATGTGTTAAACCCAGATTGGCATCCTACGACACGCATGCCATTATTGTGGCATTTCACAGCTCCAGTTGTCTTTACCTTACTATTATGCCATGCTTCAGTTGATGGTCTATAAACCAACTGTTCCTGCACAGACACAGTCCACTGGCCCCTGGAGAGCAATGCAGGGCTATCACCTCACCAGGAGAAAATGTTTGTTCTGCCTTATCAATGCCTGAATTTATATAGCACACTTCAAATAACCTGTAGAATGCTGGTTGAACACAAAAAGGCCACACCCAAGAAACTGTGAAAAAAGAAGGCAATTGCAAAGCCTGTGCTTTGAACTATACCTACATATCTCCTTTAAAATTAAGGTTGGGGAATTTGGCGATTGGATGGTTAGTTAGTCCCTCAGGAATAGCTAGACATATTCAGTTGTTATTCTGCCTTTGACTAGTTTAAAGTGTCCTTTCTAGGTTCCTGCACTGCAGAGCAGTGGGCCCTTGTGTGGCTTGGCCTTGAGGTTAATACAAGTGAAGCTCTTAGAGCTGTATCTGGCATGTAATAAGTGCTCATTGACCAAGCACCATTCTTTCCTTCTCTTCTTGGTTTTCCAAAGATTCTACAATACTGTTATTACCTTTCCAATTAAAAAAATTATAATAAGTTCTGATAATAAAATTATAATAAGTTCTCCCAAAAGGAAGCACAGATCCTTTACTTTGAAATAATTCCTGCAAAGCTGGCTTTTTGGACCAGAAAGTAATTTCTAAACCTGATAACAGGTTCTATGGTGAAAATGAATGAGGAGGGCTTTAACAACTGTATGGACTACTGAAAGAAGATCCAATCAATATTCCCACACATGGAAAAGGGTTGAGCTGGAAAAGATTTTTAATTCAAAGGTCAAAACTTGAGAAACAGGCCAGGCGTGGTGGCTCATGGTTGTAATCCTAGCACTTTGGGATACCAAGGCAGATGGATCACCTGAGGTCAGGAGTTGGAGACCAGCCTGGCCAACATGCTGAAACCCTGTCTCTACTAAAAATACAAAAATTAGCCAGGCTTGGTGGCGGAAGCCTGTAATCCCTGCTACTTGGGAGGCTGAGGCAGGAGAATTGCTTAAAGCCAGGAGGCAGAGGTTGCAGTGAGCCGAGACCATGCCATTGCACTCTAGCCTAGGCAGTAAGAGCAAAACTCCATCTCAAAAAAAAAAAAAAAAAAAACCTTGAGAAACGAAGGCAAATGAATGCCAAGAGTTACACAGCTGATGAGTAACAGTGTTGTGATTCAAAGATCAGATTGGGAGGCTGGATGTTCTGTCTCACGCCTGTAATCCAGCACTTTGGGAGGGCGAGGAGGAGGATTGCTTGAGCTCAGGAGTTCCAGACCAGCCTGGGGAAAGTGGCGAAACCCCATCTCTGCAAAAAATTAGCTGAGTGTGATGGCGCACAGCTGTTGTCCTGGCACACAGCTGTAGTCCCAGCTACTCAGGAGGCTAAGATGGGAGGATCGCTTGAGATCAGGAGGTGGAGGTTGCTGTGAGCCAAGATCACACTACTGTACTCCAGCCTGGGCGACAGAGCCAGAACCTGTCATAAATAAATAACTAAAGGAATAAAAATCAGGTTAGCACAATTAAATTGTGCCAGCCTCTTGGTCTCCCTTGACATTGAAAATAATTATATCCCTATTTTTCAGTGTGTTATAATCTGATTTTTAAAATCTGAATTAATTATTGTGATTTTCTCTGTCTTCCTATAAACTCACCTGAAAAGCAGAAAGTGCTTGGTCAACAAGAACCTTCAGAACTTTGTAGCTAAAGAAACTTTAGAAATCAAATAGGTGTAAAGAAGACTGGATTAAACACGTCTTAACCGTAGGCCTTCTCAGAGTCTTGGTTGTGCCAACCTACACTTTGATTCTCCAATATATACCCTTTCTCAAACTTACTTGACAATGGAAACTTTTTTCCTCAAAATTATTAAGATCTTGAGGTATCCTAAACACCATGTAGGAAACGGTATAGTAAATCTCTAGAGTCCCCGCCTGGGCTCACAATTTGTTCTGTAAATCTTAATTATGTTCCTGTAAGCTGAGCCCTAGAGTGACAAATCCTTCATCTCAACTCCCTCACTACCCTGGGGAGGAGGAGAAGGCAGTTGTGGGGGTAATGGGGAGCCTACTGGGAACTCCAGGTTCCTGTTCTCTCTCAGGCCCTCAGCATGTAGAGAGGGAGAAGCCAGAAACTGCAGCTGCCGCCCCAGGCCCCCAAACTCCATTCCCTGCGCTGTAGCTTTGAATTCCTCCCGTGTATAATTATAAAGTATGTGTTCAGTTATTTACTTTCCCTGTTCCATGCAGAGTGTGTTACTGAATAATACAGTTCACAAGTAAATCCAGCTTTTCTGCTGCAAGGTCTGAATTAAAAAGATTATAACCCTCTATCATTCCAGTTTTAAAAGAAACCACTACTTATGTAGCTTAAAAAAAAAAGAAACAATGATTCTCTGTCCTCTCAGAAATGCAAGCAAAATTGTAGAATGAAGACATTTACGTGGATTTTGTTGTTTCTAACAGCCTTAAATTGCCTCACTTAGAAAGGTTAAAAAATAAAAGCCCATGTTTCTTGGATTTCCAGGCACTGAGTCTGGCAGCCGGTTCACTCTTTTAGAATTTGAAGCAAGAAAAATTACAACCAAAGTGGTGTCAATTTGCTCTATTTATCTTGGGAATTAACTTCAAAGCTTAATTGTCAAAGACAGTGACCTCTATACTCATGAAAATCTCCAGGGAATTACAAAAGCAGACTACTTGAGTGGAATGTGAATGTCATTCTGAGAACAGGCCTGCACAGCGCCTGAAGGAAAATGCTTAGCCCACGAAGGATGGAGCTGACCCTACAAGCTTCTGTGCTTCATTTCTCAACACTCAGATCAAGTTCCTAACCCATGGCTTCTGTCTGACCCATGTTTCTACCACTGAGCTCATTTCAGAATTGCTGCCCCAGAGAGACGAGGTATCCTTGAAATCAGCTAAGCTCATGTCCAACCATTGACCCCACTCCGCTCCTGAAGACCTCTAAGGAGATGGTGCAGTGGCCAGGCAATGAGCTGAAGTAGTGCTGCTTGTATAGGAAGGCCCCCGGGCAGCATGTTGTCTGGAAACCTCCCCTTAATCTGGCAGAATTTGGAACAAATATTTGGCTAAAACCATATACTATCAAATTAATAGAACAACTGTAGGGTAGAGAACAATAAGAAAACAAAAATGCAAGCATACAGCTCATAAAGTCTACTTTATGGAAATAAGAACAATGTTGAAAAAGTACACATTGTACTCCGTGGAATAACTACTCCTATGCCCACCCGGCCTGCTCCAGCCTGATCTCTCATGCGCATACTTAACAAAAAGAAGAGGAGAAGAAAATTGTTTGAGCAAATGATGTCCAAGTCTCTGCTGTGGTCAGTGGTAAACCCAGATACACAGCAGGTAACATCACGGTTGTAATGGGGTAACAGTGAACAGTCAAGAGAAGCACGGGCTTTTGGTAACAGCCATTTTTGTTAAGCACAAAAACTTTGCTGACTGGCCCCGCCCTAAATCATTGCCTTGTAAGAGAGGAGCCCCATCAGAACAAAAACAGTCATGCTGAACTAGATGACTCTCTGGAATACACAACCATCTCCTTTCCTGGATATGTCAGTGCAAGTTAAGAGCTGGGAACTGTGGTTAAATGTACTTTCTTTTACTCTAAAAAATAGAGCTCCTTAATTGATTTCACCTTGACTAATGAATGGTCCCTCTCACTCCAGGAATGTTGTTCCTTTTGACCAAAGCACAATTTTGAGAGGGATTTTAATGAAATGTTAAGTAGAGACTTACAGTTAGCGAACCAGATAATTCAAAGAAATTCTGGTAGTCAGACATCAAAGCCAGATGAACAAAATGTCTGGATCTCCAATTGATCTAAACGGGCCTCCAGGATAGTTCACTCCTGATAGCAATAATAACTAAAAGTGGTGAATGGAAGAGATAATTTGGAAATCATGCAGAGTTTATCATCTCAGATTGGGAGCAAGTGAGAAGCCAATGAAAGGGAGAAAAAAATAAGAGAGAAAATACTATCAGTAGGAAAACAGCCTTTATGATTTGTCATCTGAGAAAAACAAGGTAGCTGGGAGTAGTGCTGGCTGTTTTCTAAGATTTATCTATTCTTAGTTATTCCTAAGCAACATTTTGGATCAATAGTTCTCAAACAGCCAATTTAAGGACCCTGAAGGCTAGTCACTGAAGGAGGTCTTTAATATCAATAGCTGAATTCCCAGATCTAGCTCTAGAGCAAGTAAAGTATATGACCAGGGAAACAGTACTCCTCAGGTTTATTAGATAGATTGACACTGGACTTTCGAAAACATTTGAATAGGAAGAGATAAACAATAGGAAGTCATTGCAGGTGTTTAATGAATCAGAGGAAAGCAATTTAAAAGGATTTTAAGGAAATTATCTGGCAGTAGAGGAACAGTGGCCTGGAATAGTTCTTTCCAAATTTAGTCTATAGGCAAACCACCAAGGGAACTATCTTGCTAAAATTCAGATTCTTATTTAGGAGGTCTACTGCATTTCTAACCAGCCCCAGGTGAGGCCAGTGCTCCTGGTCCTCCAGCCATACTTTGAAAGGGTAGACCCTGGGAGGACAGCTGGGGCTGGATAGAATTCTGGTACTCAGAGGCTCTTGATACGGCTGAATATCTTGATATGGCTGAATGCTCTGCTGGGATCAAGTCGTCGCTTTTTCCCAGAGCCAAACTCCAGCTTCAATCTAAACGGTTACCTGGTCATAAGAGAAAGAGTCTTTGCCTGAAATCAGGAGCCCCAGGTCTGTGCTGTGGAAGTTAGGTAGTTTGAGAAAATTACTTTCCCCCTGAACCTCTGCGGCCACGTAGGTAAAATGAGAGACCTGGATTATATCATCTCTAAACTACATTCTATGATCCTAAATCCTCTAACTCGAACACAGAGAATAGGTTCAGACCAAGTTAGGCAGCCTTTTCTAATGCTGCAAGTTGTTAAGTATTGTATTCTAAAGAGTCAGCATGAGTATTTTACATCCTTTGGTATGTTTGTTGTAAAACATACATGTCCTTCCTATATATCAGTTGTGTACATTACTATTTAGACATGTAATAACACCCTAAAGAAGGGAAATACATTTGTATGTGGGCGGTTGATAAAAGAAAGTGCTATTGTATACAGACTGAAAAACATTATACTTTATTTTTAAAATATTGTGAGGACTGGTATAAACAAGCCATAGCTTACAGATGTGTGTAAATATGCACAAATTGTGCACATTTACTATTTGGAGGGGGAAAATGGATTTTTAAAATTGTTTGGACTATATGTTCTTTTTCTTTTTAGCAGAGTGGTGAGTCAAAAGAATTGAATTACAGGGTAGAATATAAAATATCCCCTTTAAGGAAATAAATGTGTAATAGGAACTATCTAGCCAGTTCTCTCAGGCATGGGAAGCCCCTGGGGCTCATGTAAATTGTGTATAAGTATGTCGTCAGTGTCACTCCAGATGTTTCTGCAGGAAAAGAATCCCTCTCCCTATATATTGGCATCAATACCCTGCATGTAAACTCCATACTCAAACTTGCCCCAAGCCAAGTAGCATCCTGAAGAGTGACTCCAGGTAAGGCTGGGGAGCCCCAGGCCCTTCCTGCCACCCTCTCTCTATACCTGGAAGATCATGTTACTAAATACACTTCTAGGCTTGGAAGGGAGAATAGAGCCTGTAAGTATTAACACAGGACAAGGCTCACAAGCAAAGTTAACCCACCAAGCAGAGAGGTCAGGCCAGGACAATTTTAAATGGTAATTAAGTCTCTCCACACTTGTCTTTTAGAGATTGTCCTTGGGCTCTGGCTGAGCAGGGCCTTCCCTGCTGTGTGTGGGGTCTGCTTGCAGTTTTGGCTCTGCCCCTCTGGGGAACCTGAGCTGCTCATTTTTTTTCTGCAGCCTCTGACTATGAGGTTATATTAATAAAAAGGTCATTCCTGGCTTTAGCAGTTGCCGACCAAGTCGGCTTTACATGGCAACAGAGCCAGGAAGAATACAGGGCTTCAATACAGGGCCTTTTCCACTAGTATGTACTGTTTTGTCTAATTTCCTTTTCCATCTTCCAAGGAAAAAATGAAGTGCTGCTGCAGAAGACCCAGTCACTAGGCCCACCTGATACCTAGTAAGTACGTATCTGACAAAGGGAATACTGCCATGTGGTACAAGTGGCCTTTCCCAACAATCTCAGGCCAGGCTCCCGAAACCTCTTTTTTCCAAGTCCAACCCATCATCTTTGTTCACACCTCCCTACCTTAAGCAGAAAGTTGCATATCAGCAGCCACAACTGAGAGTGAGCAAAAAGGAGCAAGTAGTAGCAATATGCTCAGGGGTTCCAAAGTAGAATCCTGCCAATGCATATAGTGCTTAAAACTTATAAAAGCAGCAAAGGGGTCAGTGAGAACTACCTAGAATCAATGACAGTGATTATGGTGCCAACACATATAAGATTACATATATAGGCCAGGTGCAGTGGCTCACACCTGTAATCTCAGCACTTTGGGAGGCCAAGGTGGGTGGATCACCTGAGGTCAGGAGTTCGAGACCAGCCTGGTCAACATGGTGAAACCCCATCTCTGCTAAAAATACAAAAATCAGCCAGGTGTGGTGGCACATGTCTGCAATCCCGGCTACTCAGAAGGCTAAGGCAGGAGAATCAGCTTGAACCCAGGAGGCAGAGGTTTCAGTGAGCTGAGATTGCACCACTGTACTCCAGCCTGGGCAGCAGAGTGAGACTCCATGTCAAAAAAGAAGACATATATAAAGTACAAAGCACAAGGCCTAGACATCCTGTGGTTGAGACTGTTGATTGTCTCCCTATATCCATTCTCCTTTTCTTTAGTAATAGAAGTCTCAATTTAAGCTGGGCACATAGCTACCCAGAATAAAGACTACATTTTCCAGCCTCCCTTGCAGCTAGATATGCCTGGTGACTAGGTTCTGGTTTCCATGGAGTCTCCTTAGAAGTGGGGCTTACCCTCCTTCATGCTGTCCTTCTTGCTATGGGCCAGAATGCAGCTATCTTGGACCATAAAGTAAGAGTCATGTCTTGAAGTTGGTGAAACCACATGATAGAAGAAGCCTAAGTACCTGAATATTGAGAAACTATCCACCATATTGATGCTGGCCTATCTATATTTGTGTGGGAAAAGCCAACTTCTCTGTTGTTTAAACCCATGTTATTTTCGATTTTCTGATACACACAGCTCAATTGTATTCTAATATAATTTCCTTCCTTAAAGCCTCATACATCAATAGCATGCCCAAATTAATTGCATCATTATTCCATTAGAGAATAGCATCCAAAATAATAACTTAGAAGCCTAAAACAACCTATGAATTATAGATTCACTTCATGTATTCTACAGTTGCAATAAAAACAAGATTATAATAAAACATAATGCATGGTACTGTATTCCTACATTTCAGTAAAAAATGCAAATGCAGACATTTTCTCTTGATAAAAGTCTTACTGTCAAAGCAGATGAGTAACTTTTTCTCTAATATTTGTTGCAACAGCTTAATTGGTATACTCTTGATAACCAGATAATAGGTATTGAGTCAAATTTCATCCTCTTGGCCTCCTCTCCAACTTCTTACATGGATAGGAGGAATAGTTTTGTGCACATAAGGTCAGTTCACGTTAATGGTTAAGAAAAATGTCATAACTACTAAGAGCATTAATGTGCATCCATGTTATTTAATCCTCAGAATATTCTTAATTTGCAGATTCAGAAACTGAGGGTTCAACAAGCAACATGACTTGCCCAACATAATAGAGCTATTAATTAGGGATCTTGGATCCAGGTTTTCTGATGCATACTATATCACAGTTGCCTATTTGCGTGTACGTCTTCCCACTAGACCATAGCTCCAAATGCATTATTGCATCCCCAGTACTTATCACGAGGCCTACCATACCAAACATCCTCAATAAATGCATGTTAAATGGATTAACAAGTCTAAAAAAGCACTCTGCTATTGCCCCCTTGCCCTGCAAGGGTTCTACAAGCCCATGCCCTTAATATGTTCCAGGTCACTCCCAGGCTATACGGCTTGTCAAGAGAATGTGGTTAAGGAGGAGACAGAGGGGTAGAAGGACTAGTGAACACACCCATATGACACACTTGTTCTCCACACTCTCCTGGGCCTGGGCGGGCCCACCACGTAGGGCATTTGGATGTGTGCCTCATGGCTTGGCAGACAACTTGCACTTTGTGTACTTTTCCAGGAAAAGAAAAAGGCAACACGTTAGAAACGCTGCTGCCTAGTGTCCTGACATCATAGCATCCACCCAATTTGATTCCTGGAGGCAAGCCCACTTGCCAAGCATGGGCCAGGGAGGGTATAGGGAGAAAGAACATGGGAAGAGGGGTTTGGTGACTGAAAAATGAAGTATGTGGCTTAGACATGCAATGTGAGCAGACACTGTGATATAGTACATGGGGAGAGTGGAGGGGAGCTTCTCATACTGGTATGTCTCCAGATCCATTGAAGTTGTCTGTGTTTTGGGCACAGAGGCAAATATAGCAGAGCTCATCACTTCTCGTAGGCCTGGATTCTTTGAAACTTTCATCTGAGCTGGTCCTGCTCCAAATTCTCCCAAAAAACTACGAGGATGGGGCCAATCTAGCCATCTGCCACTTCCCTTACTCCTCCTCCAGCAAGGGTGCCAGAAGAAGAATGATTTGTTTTTTCTCTGTGGCTCCTTACAGTCAGGAAGTGAGAATCAGCTTGAGTGAGCTATGGTCACCAATCACAAGGAATCTACAGTGGAATTATCACCTGGCATGAAGTGAAATAACACTATTATAAAATGTTGTCTTCCAGCTGGAAAGCCAGAAGTTAAGCCTGTGCTGGCATACACTTTCTAATAAATGGGCTGGCTTAAACACTGATTTTCTCTCCTTGACTTATAAAAATGGCTACAAATGTAAGAGAGAATTCAATAAATGTTTTAAAGATTGCCATTAAGTACAAATACTTTATCACAAAACCGAGGGAATCCAATCTTAAAATTCCACCTTCCTTGTCCTCACTCCCACCCCCAAGTCAGGATCAAAGTTCAAGTTTTCAAACAATAACACAATCGCCTCATATCTGGTACACAGTAGACACTCAAAAATATTTATTGAAAAGGAATTGTATGTGCCTTATGAGTTGGTACTTCAAAGGATTTTTAGAGTTTGCTTAACTTGGATTAGATTCAGGAATAGTGTATTAATCCTTCAGGAGAATATTTACAGGCAAACAGCTACAAGGATATACTACCTTTTCCTATGTTAAAACTTGTATCTACATTCAAATATAGGCCTTGGTGTTTCCTAAGAGCTGGCTGCTTCAAATCTTACTATATCAAACCATCTGCACTGGGAAGCAAAATTCTGTTAAGAAATAGGATCACTGGGCCAGGCACAGTGATTCACACCTGTAATCCCAGCATTTTGTGAGGCCGAGGCTGGTGAATCACAAGGTCAGGAGTTCGAGACCAGCCTGGCCAACATGGTGAAACCCTGTCTCTACTAAAAATACAAAAATTAGCTGGGCATGATGGCGGGTGCCTGTAGTCCCCACTACTTGGGGGGCTGAGGCAGAATCGCTTGAACCTGGGAGATGGAGATTGCAGTGAGCCAAGATTGTGCCACTGCACTCCAACCTGGGCAACAGAGTGAGACTGTCTCAAAAAAAAAAACAAAAAAAGAAAGGAAGAAGAAAGAAAGAAAGAAAGAGAGAGAGAGAGAAAGAAGAAAGAACTATAATCTCTGGTAGCAAAGAGATGACCACATTCCTGACCACTATTCATTTTATATTTTGAGCATCCCCATAAGAAAAGATCATTTGAAAATAGCAACTCTTTGTCAAAGCGGAGATGATGGATACTTTTGTACAATTTATGACTATGGTCAGTATGAAAATTCATTTTTGTTTGTATGTGTTTTCAGTGGCTTCCATGCACTGACTAGCTAAAAAGAAAGCTTAAAAAAAAAAAAACACACACCAAAAAACTTGAAAATAGATAATGACAAGAGGCTTCTAGTTAGACAGGATTTTGGGGAGGCAAAGTGCCTTCTACTGTTCACTGCCCAAAACTAGAAAATCCCAGAGGGAAGCAAATGGTCCAGTGGAGGCAGTTCTTTGGCTGGCTGAGGACAGATGTTCAACTGAAGGTCCTAGAGAGAAAGTGCAAACTGAACAATCATAAGGGAAGTTGACTTGGTATAAGAAGACTGGAAAGTGCCAGTGTAATTAAGATTTTTAGTTGGAGGAGAAGGGAGACTATTTTGTACTTCCTAGAAAAAGGCAAAGGGACTTGATTCTATCTTAAGGTGACAAATCAGGACTTCAATGCTGGATGCACCTGAAGGTGGAGAGCTAGGCATTTTGGGGCAGCAGGAAGCAGGGTGGGAGCCAGTGTGCACCAAGTGGATGAGAGGAACATGTGAGTCAGTTCCAGCTGTCCTCAGACCATCCTGCCCAGCATCAGGGTAATCCAGGGGCAAAAAGACTCTGAGCCCTGGCCCACCCCCACGGTCTCTCAGATTATGACACTTCCTCATCCCTAGCGCCACGCACTCTGACTTAATGCAGAGAGGGTAGGCGAGGTGTAGGTTATGTGTTAAGATGTGTATGGAAGTTTGTGCAGTAGACACAGAATCTCTAAAATGTGATGAAAATACGAGAATGACATTGGCATGGACAAGGAAGGCAGGCAAGTGCTCCAAATGGTTAGAAACTGTAAAATGAGGTGTGACATTTCCTGAAATACTAGTCAGATCTAGTTTTAGATAAAAATACTAATTAACAACAACCACCGGCCAGCACTTTCTATCCATTGCTCCCCTCACCATCTTATGCCGATTCCTTGCTGGGAGGGGTCGAGGCTTGTTCCTCTAGGTATCCTCAGCCACGTTTCCAAGTACTTGAAGGTGCCTTTGGAAAGTCTGATGAATGAGAAATAAGTCAGTGAATGAATTAATGAATAAGCTGCCTAAAGCAGATGCGTTTATGCGTGCACTCTCTCTAGTGGAGGAAGAAGGAAGAGATAGGGATGGAGCGGGAGAGAGAGCATGCACGGGAAAGATAAATGGCGCCCGCCCGCGATGGACCCCAATGTCAATTGGATCTCGGTCAGTGGTTCTCAAACTTTGTCATGCATCAGAAACACCCGGAGGGCTTGCTCAAACACAGATTGCCCGGCTCCACTCCTAGCTTCTGACTTAGGTGAGGCTAGAGAGTTTGCATTTCTAACGAGTTCCAGATGATGCGGATGCTGTTGGACCACACTTTGAGAACCGCTGCTCTAGAGGGTAACTCGGACCTATCCCAGCGTTCCAAGGAAACGAAATCTGCAGCGGGAATAGGAACGTCCAAGGCGATCTTCGGCCGGCCTTTTAAAAACAAGTCCGAAGATGGGAGGGTAGAGCTCCTCAGCTCCAGCCAGCTCGCTGCCGCGTAGGAACGTAGGTCATCGGAAATCAAGATTTCCCTTTGAATTTTCCCAATGTTTAAGCGTTGGGAAGTGCGTTGAAAAACACACACAACAAGAAAGCCTAATAAAAATAGAGATTTGCAGACCATGCCCTAGTCTTTTCCGAGGATGTTCTTTTTTGTTATCCAACTTCTAACCAGGTTGAGCACGACAGCCGGGCCAGTCTAGCCCTGGACAGTTGGGGCCTTCACAGAGGGGCCTGGTGCGCAGAGCCCCCCTCCCCGGAGGCGCCTGGGGCCTGCCCTCCACTGCGATGTCGTCTGTAAATCTGGTCTTCCTTGTCACAGACACCGACGCGCTCGGTTCGAAAAGCACCATGAATTCGAAGCAGCCTTGGACGCGGGATCTGGGTGTGGGCCTGGCTCTCTCAGACGAGGCAAACTACAGGAGATTCCCTTCCCTGGAGTCACTGGAAGGCGAAAGCACGCCCTGTGCCCGCGCGCACCAGGAGCCCGCGACTACCCCCTCGGGGTGCGGTGCGGGCCTGGAGACCTCGGAGCCGGAGCGGTATCCAGCACGTGTGGGAGGTGGTCTGCCCCTCTGCCGCCTGCTGCTCCCGGACCATCCTCACGCTCCAGCGTTGCGGAGGTATATCGCGACTAGCGAGGGGCTGACGCCGGCTTTGGGTTCAGCAGCTGCGGCAGCCGAGGGCCTCACCTGTGAAATCCAAACCCCGGCTGGACCGGGGCTCAAGGAACTGTCCGCCCCCAGGCTAGCCCACCCCGGCCACGGCCACGCAGCTTGCTCTGCGACCCGGTGCTCGGTCTCCCCACAGAGCTCCCCTTCCCGGTGACTCAGTGCCTCGCAGGCTGGTGGCTGGAAGGGCACCCGCCGCGGCCTCCCGCGAAATGAAGCAGAGCGAGGGGCGCAAGCTAGGAGAGCGCCCTTGGGCCCCAAACGCCTTCCTCACTTTCTCCCCTAGGGAAGAGTCGACAGGCAAGGCCTGGCCACGGTGCCTGCGGCTGGCTGGCTGGCCTGGCCCGACCCGGGGTGGCGGGGCCCCTGGAGAAAGGAACGACTCTCAGCTCTCGCAGACGCCTGAAGGCCCCCTCGCGATCCGTGAGAGTGGGGCAGCCTGTCCACACGTGGTCCCCTGGGAAACACCTCTGCATCTCCCTCGGGGACAAGGTCCCCGGCCTTGGAATCTGTGCCGCCCTGCACGCGACCGCCTGCTAACTCCCTGTGCTGAGATCAGAACGGGTGTCTTTCACCTCCTCTGTGGATCAGGGCAGCCCGCAGTGGAGTCGTGGGTCTGAAAAATTCGTATCAGAAACCCACCAGGAGAAAAATCTCTGGGAGCGGGGTGCACCGTGTGGGGCTCCCACAATGGCCCCGACGGTGGGGGTGGAGTGGCTTATTGACCCAATAGGCCCAGGCCCTCTTCCCAGGACCCCTGCCGCGCACGTGACTCTTTCTCTGCAGCAAAGGGGCTCCGGCCCTGGTACAGGGAGCCGCTGGGCCGGCGGGGCAGCTGGTGGCCAAGCCCTCACGCCGCGGAGCCCGCCGGGGTGGCCGCCCCCTCAGCCCGCGCCCCGCAGAACTCGGAGCGTGCCTCCAGGGGGCGCTGCGGCCCTTCCCGCCGGCTGCTCACTACAGCCCACGGCTGCGCTTTCCCAACTCAGTCAGCCCTGCAGAGAGCGCCGGCGCTGACGCGAAGTTTTAAAAGATATAACTCTTAGCCTTTTGCCCCTGCCTCCGCACCCTGAACTCGGCCTAGAACACGCAGTTCTCCTCTGGGCTCCCCGGGCGTCCTTTCTACTCCGGGGCCAGGGTGCAGGCACCCTGAGCAGAGCTGAGCTCCCAATTCCTCCAGGTTCTGGCGAAAAACGGCAAACAGTGCGGGAAGTTCGAATGCAAAAGGTCCCAGCCCCGCACAAGCTGAGGAGAAGGGAGGCGAGTCCCCGGAGGTAGTGGCTGGGATTTCTGGAAAAATATAAGGTTTCCATAATGTGTTCTTTAAAGATTAAAAGTTTCTAGGATCCGAAACCGAGTGGGAGAGGCTGAGAGTCAACTCCAGGGAAGTCTGTGTCTGACACCTGCTCGCTGCTTAGCTGGCAGAGCCTCCTGGGTGGGCTGGCGGCTGGGGGCAGGGGCCTGCGCCGCGCGCCCGCTCCTCCTCCACCTCCTCCGCGTTTCCTCTCCCTGGCCTTCATCCCGGCCTCCCCGGGCGTAAACTTGCAGCGGTTGGGGTTCAGGCAGCCACTGCTCGCGCGCCCCTCGTCGCTTAGCCATTTCCCTGGGAGCGTCCTTGGTGTCGAAAGCTCAGAGCCGCGAGGACAGCAGATGACCGGGTCAGCGGAAATTTCAGAGCGAGCCAGCAGCTCAGGTCCCCGGCGCTGCGGCGGGAGTGGAACGGCTCCGTGGAGACTCAGCCCTCGGAGCGCAGCTGGGCCACTGCAGACTCTGGGACTTCCCTGTTCGCACACCCGAACCCCACTATTCGCCCGTGGGCCGGGTGGCCTATCTTCTGCGCCGGGGACTGCTGGGGGCTGGCGGGGAACCTGGCGGGTGACCTGCTCTTGGGTGGGCCCCGCAGTGCCTGCGCCCTAGGCGCCGACCCTGACTAGGGGCTGGCTGGGTCTGAGCCTGGAGAAATGCAAGGGCCCGCCCGGGGTGGGCGCGGAGGTGGCCTAGGAGGGCCCACGGACGGTCCTGCGCCGCACTAAGCCTTCTGGCCGCTCGCCGCGCCCGGCGCGCACCTGCCCTTCGAGGCAGCAGGGCCAGCAGGCGGCCGAGGCACGGCCGAGCCACGCCGCATCCCCTAAAGCTGGAGCTCGCCGACTCTTCCTTACCTTTAAGCGACCGCAGTCGTGCTCAGACAGCCGGCGTGGCCCAGACTCCATTTTGGAACTTCGCAGGCTGGGGAACGAAGTAAACACATTCATGGAAAAACCCCGGGGTTAGGAGGTTTGCGGAAAGAGGGCGCAGCTCGTGGGTGGTTGGAAATTCTGTCTATCCCTCGGGAAAACCAAACAGTTCCGCACGCAACGTACACACACTTAAGGGCGGGAAAGGTGTGAAGCCCGCTGCTAGGGAGCTGCCTCCCCTTTGATGAAAAGGAAATGTGAAGAGCAGAAACGCTCTTCAGGTCACCACCCTGTGAGTGGGAGACTTGGGGAGTGTGAAAGAAGAGAAAGCTCCCTCCAAATCTCCCAAATTGAGAAAAGCTGCGGGAGGAATGAAGCAGTTGGAGAGAGGACCGCAGGCATCCCGCAGCAGAGGCTCAGGACTGAGCTCTAAAATGAAAGCACCCCTATGGGACCCACCAGGGAAAACATTTTTTTAAAAAAATCTAAATGCTTAGGCATTCTGCTGCTTCCATTCTGTGTGTCAAATCTACTTTGAAGCAGTTAAGTACTATAGGATATTAAACACTCGGATTTCCGTTTCAAGCTCACTTTTTAATCTTTGCGAACTTAAAATTGGAAAGACAGAAAGAAAGATCCGCGACCCCCGTTATGCTTTACCAAAGGAACGAAAAATTCTCTCCACCTCTGCATAAATAAAATAGAAAGATTTTTATCTTAATAAAATATATCTGGGAGCTTCTGCCTGATTCCCCAATTACTGCTTAGCCTTTTGACTGTTTTCAGCCTCTGCTTATATTTGTCTACTTCCCCGCACGATTGAGATTTTTTAAATTGTCCTTTGGGGAGTCTCATCCCAAACCATCTTTCGACGAAACACTTTTGAATTGTACAGCCTCTTGGTTGAAGATCTACGTCCTCAAAGTGCGGGCTTGCCGTGGGGTAACGCAAATCCCCTCTGGCGACTCGTCTGGGACGAAGGGCGTTTTTGCTTAGTTTTGATCACACAGATTTCATCTGAAAAGAAGCTACTTAAAATGGGTGTGTATCATTTCCTTCTTGTCACTCGGTCACCCCCATTCCAGAGTGGTTGAGGTGCCTTCTGCAGTTTCACTCACACAAGACCAAACCTTTAGAAGAACTTGAAAAATGTATCACTGCACTTTGAATTCGATTAACTTTCTTGGCGACTGAACATTGAACTCAATTTTTGCTGGGAATGAAGGTGTCAATGTTTTGAAAAACTAGAATCGCATTTTTCTAAATTTTAAAAATGATTGTTCTTCACCCATTCCAGATGGATTCTTTATTGTTTGCCAATGGGTTGCAGATGCCCACTCTTTTACTCAAGTTGGTTTACTGCGAATGAAATGAACATTTGCTGATTAAAGCTTAAATATTGGAAGAAATTTCTCCTGGGGCATTCCACGCGTCTTTGAAATAATTACTAAATTAGTCAGTTGTCACCTCTATAAACAAACTTCGTTTAGAAAACAGCAGGCGAAAGCAGACTACACATGTAGTCATAATTGACCAAAAGTATGTACAAAGTTGTTTAAAATTGGGGAAAGAGTGATTTGTGCTGGAGAACACAGTCCAGAACTGATTGATTTTACTCTACGAAGAAGGTAGTTGTATTGAATATATTAAGATGTGCAAATTAAGCCGGCGAGCGCACCAAATAAAACTACTAAATGTCCTTTGGGTTTCTCTACAGGGTCTTTGAGAGGCAGAGAAGCAGTAGTTGAGTTTCTAATAGTATGAGGAAAAGTGGCGATGAGAAGAAAGGGGGTGGGCTTTGTGTTTTGTGTGAGTTTTGAACTGAGTCACCTACAACTGCGTCTCTATAGCAGGAAACCTCAAGCAAACCTGTGCCTTTAAGACTCAGTTGCTATCCAAACACAAGTAAACAGAGTGGACCATTAGCAGACGCCGGGCGCGAAGGCGGAGCCAGGGCGCTTAGGGCCCCGCGCAGCGGCGGGACGCCGGCCCTAAGGGGAGGCGGGGCCGCTACTAAAGCCCAGGACTCCCAGCCCGGGGCAGCCTGGGGAGGGACGCGGGCGGGGACGGAGCTCGGCGCGCTTGCTGTTGGAAGGTGATGGCCCTGCAAGGCTGCGGGCTCCTACCTCATCCGAAGTCGGCAGCGAGAGGCTCGCCGAGGCGCGGGGTTCTGGGCGAGCGCTGAGCGCCCGCTCCAAGCACCCCGGGTCTTTGCATAGTCGGCGTTCACAGACACTGACGAAGACGTGGATCCGCTCTCGCTTTCGCTGCTCGCGGTCCTCCAGATCATGTCCGCGACTCCCGCGACTCCGCGCGGGAAAAGAAGTTTGCCAGACGTGGAGTCAATGATCTTTCCAAGCTGTGCGCCTCGCTGCCTGGACCAGGTCTGAGCCGGGCTGCCCAAGCAGACCTTTCTCCCGGAGGTGAGTGTCCGCTCTGGGAAGGGTCTGCAGCCGCCCTTTGGAAGGAAGGGTTTGGGGGTGCAAGAGGCGTTCAGATTCTCGGTCTGGTGTGCTCCAAGTTCAGATGTGAAAATAGATCATAGGGATGCAATCCCAGGGCACTGTATTTCTCTCTTCCTTGGTCCCTGGCACGCGACTCCCAGCTAACACCCAATCACACACACTTCTACGTAGTTTCTTAGTTTTATTTTGGGATATTTAAGCAGTCAGCAAGACTTCTTATAAAAGCTGGTCGATGTACACTGAGATCAAACCTTACAACCCCATGGTGTTTCTGGCTCTGCCCTAGCAAGCCCGGGTCGACCTGTCCCAGGGCAGCCGCGGCAGCGCAGCGTGGACGGGCCCGGACACACGGTGCCTGCCCAGCCAGCGACACTGAAGGCGCGTTTCCAGAGTGAAATAGTTCAGTCTTCGGTAATTCGTCAACCTTTTGCTGGCTTTTAAATTTTCCTTCCACTTTCCAGTCCTGACAGAGGGGGGCCAAAAGCAAACTCCCCGGGGGCTTAAACGCTCGGATTCCCGAGAAACGGCAAGTGAGAAAGGAGTTGCAGTTGTTCGAAGAAGGAGCGAGGAAAAGGTGTTTGTCGAGGAAGTCCTGAATCCGTCTTCCTACCTGTTAGCAGAGAACAAAAGGGGGCTGGCATTTCCCGAAGCTAAAGGGCGCAGACAGCCACTTTCTCTGCTAAACAAACCAGTACTGAGCACAGAACAAGAAAATTACACAGGGGGAGCAAGGGGAGCAGAGAGAAACAGAACCCAGATTATGCGGAAGGCATCTTAATTTAATTAACTCCTTGCGAAGGCAGAGGCACTCTGAAGGGCCAGGAACTTCGCAGCCATTTCTCTATTCACCTGATACAGTCTGGCCTTAAACAATTTTTTTTCTTTTTAATGATCTCCTTAGATCTACTTAGTCTATAGTTCTCTGGTTTATGTAAAATTCTGTTGTGGTTTGGGCTGAAATTCAGCGAGCCTATCCAACCATCAATCATTTCTTTCAGATACAGATGCACAGGTTTTAGCAGATGAACCCTGACTGTATATTCTTTTTAGATAATTCAGTGTAATAATACCATTACCAAAGAGCAAAACTCCCTATCAAGTTACTTCTTACCTTTTTTCCCAATGTTTTGAAAGCTTCACTGAACTAAGTGTGTACACATCTCCCTTGTTGACAGTCAGTCAACTAAATTTTACAAAGTTTCTCCACATGCCTGGAAATTCCTGTAAAGACTGATGAAAGAAACGTAGCCTCAGCTCCACCAAAATATTTATGCCTCGTCATTGGTTTAAGTTATTTCCTTGCAAAATTAAAAGTAACCAGTGGTCTGAAACGGGATGGTGGAGAAATGACAGCAATGATAGCTGTTATTTCCTGAAAAGGAGTGTGGGAACTACAAGGCTCAGCTCTAGACAAAACGAAAGTACTTTAGGATCTCTGCATTCACTTAAAATACTTCTTTTGACATACATTTCCAGCAACTCAATGGGAGTGTGGAAATTTAAACTTCCGAATTATTTGTGGCAAGAGCCACTGGTGGATATTTAAGGTGGTTCTGTTTAAAAAAGGGTTTTAAAGGGATCAGTGGTCTGCCCTTCCCCTGTGAAGAAACTTTCTGCCCTGCAAATTAAAACGTCCTATGAAATAGCACTTTTTTTTCTGCCAACATGAACCTGAATTATACTAGTCATTAATTTCTGTGTTATAAACCATTCAGAAAAAAGGGAAAGAAGATGGCACTGAACTTTGTGGCAATGTAACCTTTATGGCAGAGTTCACTGTGCATTTGGAATAGAAGTCACAGGTCACAACAGTACTTTAGCTGACACCACTCCCCCTAACCTCTCCCCACCCCACCCCCAACACATCATCCTGTGGTGGGAGTTGTGCTTTGCCTCCTGTATTTATTTCTAAGAAATCTAGTCTGGGAATACACCCAAATAATAATCTCGGTTTCCTCTCTACGGGAGAGAGGCAACTTTTCAACACTAAGGGAAAAATAATATTTTGAATCTCTGGAAAATCCTCATTACACAAAGAGAAGGAAATAAAGGTGTAATTTATTATTTTTAATTAAAAGGGAAATAATCAGATAGATTACCAGGAATGTTAGTAGAATCCTTTTTTCCTGTCTTCCTAAGAGAGGACTCGAGAGTTGCCGCAGAGCAAAAATGAATCGTGATTTGTGGTGGGAAAGCTGATTACTAATGGGGGTTTGCAGTTGTGGTTGAATGGTCTGACTGAGACCCTCTGACTGTTACACACCTCTCATTAACTCCTAGCTTGAACTCCCAGACCGCATACCACCCAGCTGAAGCGATTCGTTAATAAATCTCTGTCTCCGAGCCCTTCCAAACAGAGGAAGGTGTGGGCCCCGCGGAGGCAGCCAGATCGTGCCTTGCCGGAGCACTCTGTCATTAGTGTAGCCCCCTAAGTCGACTCACAGATGGAACCACGGGCATTACTTCACAAGGCGCTGCAGAAGACAACTCAGGCGCCGGAAGGGTTTAGGTGGAAAAAGAAGGCTGGAATCTTCTGCCTTCCCGCTGGGTTCAAACGCCAGGCCTTGCGGTTGTTGGCGCAGAGTGGCGGGGTTGCCCCTCTCCAGGACAAGTGCTTAGCTTTGACTCTTGCACCTGGAGGGCCGCCCTCAGAGGGAAGGCCCTGGTCCCCCGAGCTGGCAGAATCCCTTTCTAAAAAGGGGCTGGCAGTGGGAGAAGGTAGGCCCACCGTGAAGGCAGGCGAGGTGCTCCTGAAGAACATGGGTCTGAAATCGGACCTGTGTTGCCATTGGGAGCACGGGGATAGGGGAGCGCCCTGCTTAGGCCCAGGCCACAGACCCCAGACAGGGCGTCCTGGTGGCGGAAGCGCAGCCGCACTCACCTCCAGGTCGACAGACAAAGTTCTTGCAGGCAGGCAGGACTACCCTGTGCCTGGCCTACTGAGGGCTCCCCTGCAGCTTCTTTCTTCACCCTCCGAGGTCCTCTCTCCTCTCCTCTCTCTCTCCTCTCTCTGTCCTCTCTCCTCGGTACCAGACTGAGAAGCGGTTCAGGAGCAGCCTGGGAAAAGGGGTTTCGGCCTCAAAGACGTTCTCCGCCCTCACCCCACCCCTTGAGAGCCTAAACCATCTGGAAGGGATCTTGGTGGGGGGTTGGGAGGAGAGCCCCTGGATAGGAGGAGGGGGCGATTCTAGGCTGAATCCAGCCCATGAGGTGTCACTTTTCTTTCCTGTGGCCCGTCACCGCTGATACTTGGGACTGAGGGCAAAGGAAGGGAAAAGAAAACATCTGAGGTCAGTGTGGGGCGAGGCGGGCCCCTCCCAGGGTCCTCCGGCCCAGGAGGATGAAGCGCGCTGGCTGCGCTCTCTCACGCCAGGTGCCGTGTGGGTAAACGCAGGAAAGGCGGCTGCAGGGCGCTGCGGAAGCGCAGCGCATGGGATCCACCATCCACCCGTCAACCTATCGTTCCCTGGAGCTCCGAGCCGCAGCGGCGACAGAGGCTTGCCCCGGCCTGCCACCATTGGCGTTGCAGTTGTCTGAGCTTCGCCTGACGGGCTTGGGGAGGATGGGCTGGGTGCTGCCCCCATGTCCGCCTTCCTTTTTCCTGGGACCGAGGAGTCTTCCGCTCAGTGCCTGCCCAGAGTCGGAATCTGACCTTCCTTCCTCTGGGCGCCCGGAAGGGTTGGCGGGTGCCCGCTCGCCCGCAGAGCACTTCTTGCCCCGGCCCAGAGCTGATCTGCATGCGCATTCGAGCAGGTGCTACGAGGCCCCTCACTGCTTCTTTCGGGGGTCTTGGAGTCGGGTAGGGAGGGAGACAGGTGTGGTAACCTGCGCGGGTGCCAAAGGGCAGAAGGAGCAGCTTTGAATTGTACTCACGATCTCTTCCTCTCTTCCCTGTCGTTTTTAGGGATTTCTCTACGTGCTGTTGTTTCACTGGGTTTCTGCCGGAGCCCCAAGCCCTCCCGCTTCTGAGTCCTGGAAGAAAGGAGTGGTCCCCTCAGCTCCCCAGCATCCCGGAAAATGGGGAGCAAGGCCCTGCCAGCGCCCATCCCGCTCCACCCGTCCCTGCAGCTCACCAATTACTCCTTCCTGCAAGCGGTGAACACCTTCCCGGCCGCGGTGGACCACCTGCAGGGCCTGTACGGTCTTAGCGCGGTGCAAACCATGCACATGAACCACTGGACGCTGGGGTATCCCAATGTGCACGAGATCACCCGCTCCACCATCACGGAGATGGCGGCGGCGCAGGGGCTCGTGGACGCGCGCTTCCCCTTCCCGGCCCTGCCTTTTACCACCCACCTATTCCACCCCAAGCAGGGGGCCATTGCCCAAGTCCTCCCAGCCCTGCACAAGGACCGGCCCCGTTTTGACTTTGCCAACTTGGCAGTGGCTGCCACGCAAGAGGATCCTCCTAAGATGGGAGACCTGACCAAGCTGAGTCCGGGGCTGGGTAGCCCCATCTCAGGCCTCAGTAAATTGACTCCGGACAGAAAGCCCTCTCGAGGGAGGTTGCCCTCCAAAACGAAAAAAGAGTTTATCTGCAAGTTTTGCGGCAGACACTTTACCAAATCCTACAATTTGCTCATCCATGAGAGAACCCACACGGACGAGAGGCCGTACACATGTGACATCTGCCACAAGGCGTTCCGGAGGCAAGATCACCTGCGGGATCACAGGTGAGGCGGGCAAGGAGGATGGCAGGGAGGGGGAAAGCGAATTTGTCCTGGACACACTGAGTCCTGATAGACATTCCAAGTATCATTATAATCCCCTGTGATCTAGAATATGCCCTCAAACACGCTCCCCAGCCCGGTTCAGCTAACTCCCAACATCTACCCTTTTCCCCAACACCCTGCGCCTGCTGTGTTCTTGTTTGGGATGAGGGAGGGCCTTTCCTCAGTCTTGGGCAGGAACATTCAGGTGGGGCCCTAGTCTTGGGAGGGTTATCCTGTCTCCTCCTGGTGCTGTGAGGAGTGGTGCAGGAAGAACCGAGGTACCCTGGGGTACCGGTTCAGGCTGCCGTCAGGCCACCTTTGTGGGGTTTCCTCCCTCCCGTCACCCCCGCCAACTCAAGCCCCCCTACCCAGGTGCGCCCCAGAGCCTGCCACGGGAACCCTTCTTTTAAGCTGTATTTGTGTGTTGGGGGGGGTCTTGAGGTCACCGAATTTAAAAACAGCTCCCACCTCCCTTCCATGACCTTAAACTCTGCATTAATACAAGGCAATTGAAGACATACAGTAATGTAAGTGTTGTCATTGGGTAAAACTTCTCAGGAGTACGGGAGACCTTTTTAGGGGATCTCTTCTGGACTTTACCTGCTGTTCTTCGGAGATGAAACTTCCGTACCCACCCTCCAAGGCTGTTAAGGGATTCACTAAAATTAGCACCTCTAAACTCAGCCTTGCGATTTGGCCGGTTTAAATCGCAGAGAAAACCATGGAGGCCAAGAAAGGCTCATTCGGAGGGATTTTGAACTCCAGAATATGCCAGAGAGGGCGATCAAGTATGTAGATAAAGCCCTGTAGGCCGGTGAATATTTTGAAGAGAATCTGTTAATTGAGGTTAACCATAAAGAGAATTACATAGGAAAAAAAAAAAATCTTAAAACGTAAACGTAAATGAAAATCTTGTTTCTTTTGTTCTTCCATGACTTCCTTTTGAGTAATTGTTAAAAGTAACTCTTCACCATCGGGGTAAAGTTATTTCAATGAAACCTTATATTAATTTGCAGGTATATCCATTCCAAAGAGAAACCCTTCAAATGTCAGGAGTGTGGGAAAGGATTCTGTCAGTCCAGAACTCTAGCAGTTCACAAAACTTTACACATGCAGGTAAGCTTGTCTTCTTGTTTTAAAACAGTGGCTGGTTCATTTTATCATTATTGCTTTACAAAAGGTGTTCAGTGACAGAATCTTTCTCTCAAAAGGCTCTATTTAGATTGGTTCTCTAGGTGGGGAAAAGGTGGGGAAAAGCAGCCCTCTTAATTTCTTTAATACATAAAATTAATCTTAACATAAAGCATTTTTTAATTTTTCTTAAAAACAGGCCACTTTGATTATCATAAATCCTAATTTTAGAAATTTTTTTTCATCCAATCTGCCCTGTATTTAAAGCTTTCGTGTTTAGGAGGAAATAAAGGTAATTTTGATAATGGAGGCATGGTGAAATCCCATACTCTCTCTTTCCCAGGGGCCTCATAATTTGTAGCTTTCAGGACATTGAGGAATAGTTTAGTTTTCCAGCAAAGAGGAGCCTTATTACCCAGGAGAATGTAATTCCTTAAGAGAGGATTAGAGTTTTTCCTTCCCGCTTTTCCTGCCTATGACATGGTGATGAAATGTGAAGAGCTGGAAATTACAAAGCCCACCGAGGTGGCCGCGGGTCTGCCTCCGAAGTTATCAGTGTAATCGGCCTCTGTTTTTGCCTGCACGTGTATTTTCATGATTGGAGGATTAGGAGCACAGATTTGTTCCTGCAAGTCCCCTTTTTGTTGTCATGAGAGTGTCATGTTAACGCTTGTGATACCGATAAGACAGAAGCTATTGAAAAGGGTGCAGTGGTGGTGTGAAGGATTAATCCTTTGCTTGCTTCACATCTGAACAGGAATCTCCACACAAATGTCCCACATGTGGAAGAACCTTTAATCAGAGAAGTAATCTGAAAACTCACCTTCTCACCCATACAGACATCAAGCCCTACAGCTGCGAGCAGTGCGGCAAAGTGTTCAGGCGAAACTGTGATCTGCGGCGGCACAGCCTGACTCACACCCCGCGGCAGGACTTCTAGAGAAGCCCAGGATCTGTCCCGTGCCGCCGCTGCTCCCCTCCCCAGACACCTCTCCACGTCTCCTACCCGGGAGGTCGCACCCCTAGCCCTTCACTGACCCCAGCTCTTCCCTTGCTGCAGCTGCACCTGCAGCTCCAGGGAGTTAACTCTTCTTCTGGGGGACTGAGAACTGTAGAAAGCCACACACTACATCCCTTCACAAAGAGTATATGCTAGTTTCTTGTAGATATTCACAGCTCATTTTAGAGCTCTGTACATAATGTTGTGGGCTTTTGTTTTGTTGTTTTGTTTGTTTTTGTATCTTGTCAGATGCACCTAGATATGGAAAATGGAAGCCAAATTTTATCTTTAAAGACTGTATTTTCAAAATAAAACTTTTTCTTGTTTGTTTCAACACTCCTGCAAAGGTGTCTTGCTATTTCAATTCTGTTTTTCCTCTAGATTCTGGAAGAGTGGGGCTGCCTCTATAGAATTCAATACTAAAAGGCATTCTTTATCACTAGGTTTAAAAAATAGGATTTCTCAGAATTCTTATTCTGCAACTTCAGCCCTTCCCTTTTTGTATGGTGGCATTTTGGAATTAGAGAATTGGGCTGTTTCTTTGTTTTTCAAATATGTTAAAACATTGATGTCCCTGAGGTTTTATCCCCTTTTGTTTATTTTGATTCCTTGTGTATTATTCCTTCAGATAAATGCAATATCTTAATGTAACATGCAACTTTCATGGTTGTCCCACTTGAAAGCACAGCATGGGAAGAAGCAGGAAGCATAGAAAAGGTGAGAGCTTCTTGCCACTTCATTTGTGAAAAGTCCTTGGCCTATTGTTACAGTTTATGATAGGCAAATTCTCTTACCATTAGACTTTGAACACTATGATTTGTCACTATAGACAGAGACTTTATCCTGCCTTTAGGAGAGAAGTCTAAAATCCTACAGAAGTGTACAGGAAGACACAACCTTCAAGAAGATGGGAGAGAAGCGGAGAAAAGAGAAACCACTTAGCTATGTTCACAAAATATTTCTTTCCAAGGGTGGAGATCCTTTCTTCTAGGAGGTTAGGATTTCTCTGCAAAGCAAACTGAGGTTACCAGCGAAGTTTCCATCACTGGATGGTCTTTGTCCCTGGGAAAATGCCAGAAGTGCTGGCTACTCCATGTATAGAGCTCATGGCAAATATGTAATCACCTTCTGAGGCATTTCAACCTTTCCTAAACGGTTCCCAGGAAACATGACTCTAGCACAGTGACAAGCCTGAAGTACAGTGTAGGATTTGGTTGGAGGGCTTTGGAAGGAGATAAAGAGTAGTACTATGCAGAGACTGGAAGGAAAGTGATTTAGCTTAAAGGAGGAATGACAGAGGAACCTGTGGCCCAGTAGGCTCTCACAAACTATTTCTTACAGAACAACAGGGTAAACAAACATTATCAAAATTTTAAAAAATTTGTATATTTGTGTAGAGATGGCATGTTTCACATACAGGGTGATTCCAAGCAACACATCCTATATTTGTACTTTAGAATCTTCCAGAAAAATAGAGACTTAAAGACTGGACTCAAAATTGTTCAACAGTACTTTGTTCACACAACTTACTAAGAGATTTCAAACAGTGTTCCTGACTAATTGCTTGCTCGGTTTCCAGGGGAGCTGGCTAGCAGCCATATTTGTCTCTCACCAGAGATTAATTCTCTGCAACAAAATGTCCACTCACCAGCCTGTGTGCCTAATGCTCACATAAATGCATTCCCCAGCATGAGATGAGCTCAAAGTCTTCCTGAGGAGTAGGGACAGAGATGGAGTATGGAGTGCATGTGCTTTTGTTATTTAGGGGAATGAAACAGCTGTTTGCTTTCTTTTGTTTGTACATAATTAACTCAGTGACCTCCCTGCCCCTCCTCTCTCAAGATCCTGCCCCCCTTGGTACAGAAGATTTGAATACTTTAGGGCAGAGTTAACATTGACTGTCCCTACAGCCCCCCTAATCCTGCAGGCTTTTTCTACACAGTCAATCTCACAGCCCCACCCACCCCTACTGACTACAAGTGTCACAGTTCCATCACACAGGGTTCAGTCCAATTATCAAAGAATGACCCTTGCTCGCTATTAAGCTGCAGGCATATCCTTGAAGTCCTATTACAGGAATACATAGATATGTAACCAGAAAACTGTTTCTCTCCATTTGTTTTAGTTGAAGAAATGGGAATCAGAAGGGAAAGAACAAAAGAGGAAGTGGAGAAAGCCGTTCCCCATCTGATAGACATACTATTTTAAAACTTTAGGTTATTTATAATTAATTTATTTACTCATTAATTTAATAAATGCTTATTTTATGCTTTTCATGTGTCAAGCCCTGTGCTAGGTTCCACTTATTTTCATGATCAGTTTCTGCCTTTCTATATCTAGTGACACATTTTTGGAATCTTGGCTACTTGGATAATTTAAAAACCTGTGATAGGGCTAATTTAGCAGCTCCCCTCAATCTAGACTCTTAAATCCAGCATTCATCTAAGCTCAGAAAGGATCTAGCTTCTGTCAGCGTAGACTCTTTCGACACACTCTTTATGATCTTAGGTGAACTTTTACTTTTTTATTATTTTTATTTTTATTTTTAAGATGGAGTCTTACTCATTGCTCAGGCTGGAGTGCAGTGGGGCAATCTTGGTTCACTGGAACCTCCACCCCCTCGGTTCTAAACGATTCTCCTGCCTCTCAGCCTCCCAAGTAGCTGGGACTAAAGGTGCCTGCCAGCATGCCCGGCTAATTTTTGTGTTTTTTGTAGAGATGGAATTTCACCATATTGGCCAGGCTGGTCTCAAATGCCAGATCTGAAGTGATCCACCTGCCTTGGCCTCTCAAAGTGCTGGGATTACAGGGGTGAGCCACAGCGCCTGGCCAGGTGAACCTTTAAATGGTGAGCTCCTCTCAATTCTGGGTTTTGTTTTCTTCTTCTTTAGACTGTCCAAGTGTACAGAAAATGAACAAATTTATGAGACATCATAGGGAAAATATCCTGTATCTTAGGAAATTGATATGCTGGTTTTTTTGGTTCAAAGAAGAGTCATTATTTGAGTTTCAGATTAGCCTGTGTTTTCCTTACCCTCTCTACCATAGTCAACTCATGAATCAATGCTCCTAGCAAGAGACCAGGAGTTGGAAATATCACACGTCATAACCACAGCACTGAAGAGCTTCATGAACAACTTAGGTATTTACTCTTGAGCTGTGACTGTAATCTCATTGTGTAGTCTATGCAGTAGGGCTTTAAAAATAATTTCTACAAATAAATTACATTGTAATGAATTGTTATAAAATTATGAATGTGTGTTAGGTGCTCTTACTGACGCTAACCTTGAAATGTAGGTCATTGCAGTACTAGTGCTTTATAATTGCAGCAATTAAAATTGCCATTTTGCACAGGCACACCCTTTTTTACATGAGGAAGCATTTTTAAAATTTGTAGAACAACTAAATACTTAAAAAGTCAACAAATCTCAAATCTCAAATTATAAATAGGCCCAACAACCACTAGTGATAAAACCACAGCTGGTCACTGGGAGTTTCATCTGTTCATCTGCTGATGTTAGCACAGGTATTTGGACCTCTTCACTTAAATCATGTTCAATCAGATACTTTTACCCCAACTTTGATTCTGGAGGGGCAGCCTACCCTTGAAAGGCACTTGGGAAACATTAGTTCTTGAAGATCATCAGCATGATGAAATAGATGCATTTGCACTAAACACTGTGTAGAATCAACAGCAAATTTCGATACAAGAAAAGTAATAGCATAATGGGTTGCCTTTCTTATTATCAAAGTAATTTTAATATTATTATAATAAGGAAAGATTTAAACAATTGACAAAACCATATTATGCACTGCAAACAGGAATGACTTTTGTATTTTAGGGGTTTGTTCGTGTTTGCCTTTATTAGTATGTTATATTGAGACTATGTTTCTCAATTTTTCCTTCTATAGTGTAACTTGTCACTGATAACCACCTCTGCTGACAGCAATGAGCAATAAAGGGTGTGGAGATTCAGAATGATTCAGCTTTGATGACCTGAGATATTTTAAGTTCATTCCTGTTTCTTTTTTTTATTGCTTGTTTTTTGTTCCCCCAAACACAAGCTACCTTATTATTTATGCTATGTAACTTTTTTCTCTTGAAACTATCCCAGGCAAAAACTGGTAGTGAAAAACTGTAAATGTCCTTATAGCCCATAAGAGGAAATTTTTTAAGTAAATTATTATGCTATATCTGTTAGAATGTTTTCTACTGCATAGAACGGAAAACCCACCTAAAAGGGGGTTTTTGTATTAGGTAATAGGGGATTTATTTTCTTACATGACAAGAAGTCTGAAAGTAGGGTCCAGGGATGCATAATCAATTGGAGTGTCACAATTAACTAGGGTCCAATTCTTCCTACTTTTCTGTTCTTCCATCTTTAGTGTGTATGCTGGGCTTCCTTTACTGCCACAAAATGGCTGACAGCGCCAAGCACTAGCCCTGCTGCCTCCTCCTTACACACATTCCGTAGGCAGAAGAAGGGATTATGTCTTCCTTGTATCACTTTTAAGGAACTAAGAATCTCTTTCACAAATCTAACATACAGATTTACCCTTATATCTTATTAGTCAGAAGTATGTCACTTGCCCCTTCCTCAGCCAATCACTGATAAGGGGAATAGAATTGTACCATGATTGGCTTAAACTAAATAAAAAGTCACCTTTTTGAGTGGAAATGGAGTCAACCTTCGAGCCTGAAGCCCTTGACCACCGGAACAAACCTGAGTTCTCTTAGCAGGAAAGAAAGGAGAACTGGCTATTGTTAATATTAGGCAGATGTTTAAAATGAAGTTTCCATTAAATACTTTGTGTTAGGAGAAGTTGATGTTAGACAAGGGATGCTTAAAGGCATAAACGGTATTATCTCAACTATACAAAATAAACAACACCTTTCAAAAACTAAGCAGAAATAAAGACTAGCAGAAAATATACCAAAATGCTAACAGCAGCTTCATGAGTGACAAACTAAGGGTACATTTTTCTTCTCTTTTTTAAAATTTTCAACTCTTCCACAATGAGCACATTTTACTTTTATAAAGGAAAAGGGTAATAATATTTTTAAATGTCTACAATAAAGCCTTAATTTGTTCATCTTTGTAATTCTTCATCTTGACTTACTATCTGTGAGCAGTCTTTGCTTGTCTCCTTTCACACACACTCATATAACCCCCACGCCACTTCTGAACCACTCTTCTAATTTAGTTACATCTTTACTTTCTAGTTTACCTTTCTTTCTTGATTTCCATTTGGAGCTCCTTTTCCTATCTTTTCTCTTCTCTAGGTTTCTTTATCCTGGTTCCAGATTTTCACCCTTTAAGAGCTTCGATAATTCTCAAGGTGTGAACATTAGAATTACCCAAGGTACTTATTTCCGTGCCTTCCCTAAGTGGGTGAATTGGAATTTATGGTGATAAAGACTAAGTACTCTATTTTAAACAAACTCTTCAGGTAGTTCTTATGTGTATTAGCGACAGAACTTCTGCGTTAGCCTTTGACACCATCATTCCCTTTATCTTATCCATCAGCCATTTACTATGTGCCTACCATAATAAACATAAAACAGATCTCAACCCTCTTTTCTTTACTTATTTACTCACTGTCCTTGAAGTTGTCAAATTCTCCTCTGCTTTGATGCTTACTGCCCTTCTGTGGTCTTTCCCATGTACTTTTCTTTTCTATTGTTGCTGTCCCAAATTTCAATTTTTTCTTTTAATATTAACAGACATGTTTAGCTTTGATATTTTATTTATTTGTTCTTCTTTGTTCTCTTGATCTGCTCCCTAATTTAAAGAAGCAGCCAAAGAAAGAGACTATAATAATTGGTTGAAATGGGAAAATCACAGAGTAAAAATAATTTTCTTTCAATTTACTAATGAAAATAGTGTCACCAAATGACTTCAGCTTTTGTATAAAGGCATTCATTTGCTGCAATAGTGCTTTATGTGTTGAGTGTGCTGCTTTTAGGATCAGAGCTAAACTAAATTGCTTTTAGATTATTTATGTTATAATCACACTAAAATTAGAGCTGGAAGAGGCCATTTTTTGATAGAAAGAGCCATAAACGTGAAGTCAGAGATGGATTTAATTTTTTTTAAGCTCTGAAATTGTTTATGGACAAAGCAGTTAATTTCTCTGAGACTCAGTTTCTCGTCTGTAAAATGAGAATTTGCACTACACAATTTATAAGGTTCTCTCTAGCTTGTAAGGTATATGGTTTTAATTGAGAAAACAAGTGCATTCCTAGAAAAGTATTGATGATTTCACCAAAGTTAGAAAATATCAAGAAATCAGATCACTTCTGTCCCATAAAAATTTTTATTAACTTAATAAAAATAAATCTAATTTTTACTTGAAATGCACATATTTTGTTTCCTTGAAACTGTTGAAATTTTAAAGACCCTACAGAAGACTGTTAATTGAAAGTAATATTTTTACATTGAAAGGCAAATTTACTTTTTTTGGATGATAAAAACAATCATACTTATTTTAAAATATTTAAACAGTACCTATCAGTGTATAAGGTAAGTTTCTTATCACCCGCTCCCACCCCAATTTAATTTGGACAATCACACACAAATAGGATCATACTGCAATACTATTTTTCAGCTTGCTTCCCTCCACCCCCACTTAACAATAAATGATGTATATGTAAAATAATGTATGTATAAAACAATGTATATATTGGGTCTGTTTTACCCTATCAGGATATACAGATCTGCTGCTAATGTAATGGCAATAAACGAAACAAAACTAAGGACTTTTAAACCTGAGGATTAATTCTTATACATTAGAATTTAATATGGAGAAATATTGAAATCATTCTGTTACTGAAATTATTTACAAAACGCCATCCTTAACTGACAACCTTTAATCCCCTGTCTTCATAAAGGCAGCTTAGAGTGCCTGAAGGGTTTTGAGGGTTCTGCAAGGTGTGTCACATTATGGTTCACCTCAGTGCACATTGATATATCTCCCTGGCAAGTACTGAAAGATACAGTTCTTAAATCCCCTGCTGACCCATTATCCATGGATCATTGACAAGATAGAATGTAATAGCTCCTGTCTTTTTACCAAGGTAAACCTCCCAGTGAAACTGCAGTGTTCATTCCCTACATCTTTTTTCTAAATAAGAAAATAAATACAGGAAAAAGAAACTACATTAAGTAGACAATATACTCTCATATTCTTTATTATATTTTAATATCTATTGAATGAGGAAACAAAAACTGCTTAATTGCAGGGACTGAAACTAAGAAACTTTTACCATAATTATCTTTCCAAATAGATCGTCTTAAATACAAGGCTAAGGGAATTGCATAAGACCCAGCATTTGGGACGCCAAATTAAACTAATAGACATGTTGCCTATTTAAGGACAGCATTAAAACAGTAGTTCAGTTTGTGTTATGGGTCAGAATTTAACATTTCCCATTATCTTGATCTAAAAAGTCAGTGTTTCTCTAGTCTAAAAGTTATTTCATTTGTGAACTGGGTCATAAAGAGTCATAAGCTCTCAGAGGGATTTATTCACAGACCTCAGCAATGTTTACCATGTGGCACTGTTTTTGCAACATCACATATTGACAGTGCTGTGTTGTAAATTTCATAATGTGATGACAGGACATGGTGATATTTTTATGTGGTTCTGATCAAGATCCATCTGAAAGCTGCTTAGTTTATGTTAGTCTTCTTAACTTCGAAAAGAATTCTGCCCCATTTCTATCTGTTTAAACCTAGGAAAGGTTAGAAATAGAAAAATGATGTTCTTGTCAACTTGATTAACACTTCATTTCCTGCCCAGGGCAAAATAAGAAAAGAAAATGAAAAAATGAATAAATAACGTCACCAACCACCTCAGTAAGAATATGGGCAAGTAAATCAGATATTTCGCCTAGACTAGTGAAATTAAAGATACATGTCCCTTTAACCCAGTGATTCCACTAGAGAAAGTCAAACACATCTACAGAAAAATACATGGGCAAGAATATTCTCTGAAATATTGTTTGTAATAGAGAAAAACTTTTAAAAAAGTTAATGTTCCCTAGCATGAGAATAGATGAATAAATCATGACTATTCATATAATGGAATGCCATATAGTAGCTAAAATGACCAGTTTAGCAGTAAATGTATCAGCACGGATTAATCTCAAGCACATAATGTTACATGGGAAAAAAAATAAGTTGCAGAATGGTAAGTACCTATCATTCATGTGAAGTTTAAAGACATGTAGTTCATATAAGTATAGTGAAAGTATAAAATGTTCTTGGAAATTTTCTATAAATGTTCTTGGAAATTTTATACACTATGCATCAAAGTCTGTATAGTGGATACTTTTGGAGAGAAAGGAAATAAATTAGAGACGAGTACACATTGATGGGGGACTTCAATTGTGTTTATGATATTTTATTTCTTCAAGATATCTGAAAAAATATATAGAAATTAAGACTTGGAAAAACTGAGTGATAAATATAGGGGTGTTTATTATATTAGTCTCTCTACTGTTCTATATACTTGGAAATGTTCATAATAAACTGTTTTAATAAAAGAATCAGATATCAGAGCTGAAAGGAATTTTAGGAAATGTCTAATAATTGGACTTTTAATGAGTAACTACTCTGTGATGTTAGGATTACTCTGGAGCATCCGAGACACCAGGTCTCCACACCCTTGGAGCTTACATTCTACCAGAAAGAGACCAAATTTAAAAATAAACAGAATATTAGTATGGATCATGCAGAGGATTTTATTTCATTTGAGGATGAAGAAATGGAGGTGTGAAAAGTCAAGTGATTTTCCCAAGGTACAAGCCAATTGTAGAAACTTGCTTCCTCTCTGTCTTTCCATATACTTCTATTTTCCTCTGATCTCCCTCTAACTTCATGTTATTCTGATTATTGATGGTGTTAGGCACAAACACACTGAGAGTGTCTCACTTGTTTTGTAGCCATCTCTTTGGCATAGGTACAAATTTATCAAATACTCAAATTTAACTAAATAGCTTTAAAATTATTGAATATTTTGAACATGACATTAAATTTACACAACCTTATTGCATTAGGTAGGTCGGCATTATCTTTGTTTCATGCGTGAAGAAAGAGATGAATGGGGTAGTAGTAGTGGGGTGAAGTAAATTGCCTAAGGATACAAGAGTGACAGGTTCTGGATCAGAATTCAGAGCTCTGACTTAATCTAATGCAAAATCTGGAGTACCTTTCTTTCTGATCGTCCCTTTCAGGTTAATGTGCCTCACTTCCACACATTCCTGTAAAGTTAACACTCTTGAAAATTGTAAGAAAAGGACGCTTACCACTAATATCTTGTCAGATGAATTAAGTATTTTTCACTTTCAAACTTGCGAATTCATTGGTAAACAGGTTTAATGTAAACTTTTGTGTCCATCTAAGTGTGCAAATTCTTCTCTCCAGATGGTCTCAAAGAATGTTCAGGGAAGTCATTTTCCAGATCGTAACTGTTCTATTCAGAGCTTTAAAGATAGATATCAGATGAACTTTTATCCACTGTTGGAAACAAAAGAAAGTAGAAGAACAAAATGATTATGGTAACCTAAGCTACGTAGATGGCGTTATGACGTTCATTTTACTGACAAAACTCTAGCATTCATAAAGTTTATTTTAAAGTAATTATCTTCATTTCTATTTAAATAATTGTTTTAATATTATGATAGCTGAAGGTGATTGTTTCAGCTTCTTCTTCTTCCTGAGTTTATTAAAAAAGAAATGGTCACTTGTAGAAATGAAGTTCTTATGGGGAAGAATTATTCTAAGCAGAATTTAAATTTCCAACATCAGAAGATACTATGGTTTAACACTATTGCTACCCAGGAGTCTGTCAGCAGACGGACTGTGTGCCACATACTTCCCTACAAAGTTGATTACAGGTTTATGTTGTAAGTCCACAATATTGACTGGTACAGGATACAGATACTTATTATCTGGAATTACTTATTATCTTCATTTTCTAATGAATTCTTTCTTCCTTTGGTTGATGTGTGAAGCTAGGTTTCTAAGGACTTCTTCAGTGTTCTTATTAAGAACATCTGTAAAGAGCATCAGAATGAAGTGTTGAATTTCACCCATTTGGATTTCATTAAAGTGTCTATAGTTGTCAAGCATTTAGAAAGTCAAGACACTAAGAGTTTGGGGTTTGACCCAAAGGAAATTGGTCCTCATTTTAAGGCTAAACAGGAGGGATAACTGAGCCAAATTTTTTTAGGGAATAGGAGATTAAAAAAGAAATTATTCCTTTCAGATACATGCCCCTAAAGAATGAAAGCTTAAACAGTCATATTTTGTAATAGTTAAGTTTTCCATATTGCCAAAACAAAGTGTGGGTTTATTGCAGAAGTTTTAACCTAGAGTTCATGGACCTTTAGTGGGTCCATAGGCAGACTTCAGAGAGTCCATAAACTTTGTGAAATTGTAAGCAAAATTTCACTTGCATATACACATGTGTATTTTTTTCCCCTAGGGAGAGGAAACTGCAGCTTTCATCAGATTTTCAGGGACATCTGTGATTCAAAAAAGGTTAAGAAATGGTTTATTTTCTTACTTATTTAGGTATCTTAAAATTTTCTAAGTATCTGTATAAGCAGAGCTTTATATTTCTCTTTTTATTAAAAACACACTATATATAAATGTATACGAATTTTAAAATGCAAGTAAGATATACTAATTTTTAAATATAACAGATGATCAGAATTTTTAGGAATCTGTAAAATCTCAGTTATAACTAATTTACCTATATATACAATCTCATCTAACCAGGTATAATAAAAATAACCTGACTATTTAAAATAAACAACATAAAAAGAGTAGTCGAAAAGTGGAAATATCTTGTGTTGGTGGTACAAAGTAGTAAAAGAACAAAGCAGCTTGAAAGTTTTTTTATTACATGTAATAATAGAAAGAAGTTTTCTATTTGTTTGGTTAATTAATTATGCTCTACTTATAGTAAAGTGGCAAGAATTAATTTATATTATGACTTGAATCCACTGAGTAAAAACAGCAGTTTAATTTTATAAAAAACAATAAGTGAAATAAATTCTGCCATGAAAAAGCCACTGGATATTTTTAAGTTTTGTAACATTTTAAATGAATACCAAATAATCTGATCATCATTACACTAACTCTAGTTCCATTTAGATTTGGAACATTTGGTAAAATTTAAGTCATATTTTAAATTAAAATGTAATATGTTATTTCTTCTCTGCATATGATTTTTTAAAAGTGTTGTTTTAACTGGATCCTCCTATAATTACATTTGGTTTTAAAAGTAGATTATTTAGTATACATTGCACTAACATTTTTTCAATGTGGTTAACTAACAATTTTTTCAATGTGGTTTTCCTTGTGAATCACCCACTTAGCCTGGAATCAAAAGACAGAATGCAGAAATAGAACATGAATCTTTGACTAATAGGCTATCTGCCACTTGTCTTGGTTTTCTATCACAGGAGTATATACAGGTTGTTTTTCCCCTTTAGCTAAACTTCAGGCATGTCTACTTTGTTTTATCTTTGCTCCTTTTCCAGCAAACTTTCCTTAGCCACCTTCTTGAATTACCTATCTTCTCAGACAGTTCTTTAGCTTATTATATGTGAACCTGGCTTGTTTCCAAATTAACTTGGCTGGTCTCTTAATTTTTCCCATCCTCTCTCAAAAGCCCTGATGTACCCTCTTGATATTTACCCAACTAAACTCAGTGTCCAGGCTCCACACTGTCCACCTTCTTCATAAACATACTGCATTGTTGTTGACTTTTCTTTTCTTATACTATTTTTCAGATGCCCTTAATTTCTCCTCAAACTTTGTCTTTCTCTTTTTGCCTCAAAATATTTTCATCTGTTCTTAAAAGCATACTTAAATGTAAATATTAGTGGAAAATGGACTGTTGGAGTTGTCAATTTTTGTTTAATAGTTCAGGCCTTGTTTTGTTCTTTAGCATCAAATTTCTCTCTTACTATTTAAATACAGTTAAAGTCAGGTGCAGTGGTTCACTCCTGTAATCCCAACACTTTGGGAGGCCGATGTGGGTGGATCATTTGAGGTCTGGAGTTCGAGAGCAGCCTGGCCAACACGGTGAAACCCTGTCTCTACTAAAAAAATACAAAAATTAGCTGGGTGTGGTGGTGGGCACCTGTAATCCCAGCTATTCGGGAGGTTGAGGCAGGAGAATTGCGTGAGCCAGGGAGGAGGAGGTTGCAGTGAGCCAAGATTGTGCTACTGCACTCCAGCCTGGGCACTCTGTCTCAAAAAAAATAGTTAGAAATTAGTAAAGGTGCCAGGTGCGGTGACTCATGCCTGTAATCCCAGCACTTTGGGAGGCTGACGTGGGCCAATCACCTGAGGTCGGGAGTTCGAGACCAGCCTGACCAACATGGAGAAACCTCGTCTCTACTAAAAATACAAAATTATCTGGGCATGGTGGCGGTCACCTGTAATCCCAGCTACTTGGGAGGCAGAGGCAGGAGAATTGCTTGAATCGAAGAGGCGGAGGTTGCAGTGAGCTGAGATCATGCCATTGCACGCCAGCCTGGGCAAAAAAAGCAAAACTCCATCTCAAAAAAAAAAGGTATGTGCATTATATCTTAATAAAGCTATTAAGCTATTTGCAAAAGAATAGAAAGCAGTGAAACAGAAAAAAAGAATAAACTACAGGAATTTACATAAGTGTTAGAAAGATATAAACTGCACCATGAAGTCTAGATAGTTATAATTATTATACATACTATTACATGCAGTGCTTAATTCTATAAATTCTCTGAAATCTTCCTATAAACTAACAATTTAATCTCCTCTGCTAACTCACTGATCCAGAACTATCTATCCAAATACAAATTATGTAAAAGCTTCTAGCACAATGGTGGCATATAATAGGTGTCAAATAAATGTTAAAAAACAAAAAATATTAAAGTACAATTGATAGAGTCAAGTTATATATGTTAGCATAGGGTTTAAAGACTAAAAGAATTTAGCCTATCCCTAAAATAGTCAGGAGCCAATTTAAAGTTTTAAAAAAACTTATTCTTTGATATTATAAGTAACATATGCTGTTATACAAGTAACACGATTGGAAAACATCAGCTTAAAAGTTCATTTTTAGGCCCTTCTTAGAGTATGATTATTAAAGAACAGTTCAAAATTGGTTTTGTGGAGTAAAATGATGATTCCCAATCAGCTTTCTACTTATTATAGGTATCTCACAATTTGGGTGACCAAGGAATATTTATTTCAATATAATTCTTCCTTTTGTAAACAGAGAACAACTTTTACATTTTCTGTTAAAAAATATAAAATAGTGAATACGTAGTTCAAGATGTTTTCATTGTTCAAAAGTTGTTTTGTTTTGTTTTTTTCTACTTTTCATCTCCTCCTTCGTGTCAGGTTTTCAGAACCAATGAAGAAAAAACCATTACTTATCAAAGAATGTGAGGTACAGAGTTGATAGGTCTCAGGTTTGCTAGTCAGAACAGCTGGCATATTTTTAAACTTGTAATCTTTATTATGTTTCAAGAATAGCAATGTCTTTGAATTGGAAGGAACTTTAGAAATGTCCTTGTTCATCCCTCATACAGTATTATTAAAGGTAGGAGCACTTACTATTTTGTGAAATTGTAGGTACCATTATTTTTGGATAACTCTGAATGCTAGAAAAGTCTTACGCTTAATAAAAAACCCACCTCATTACACCTTCCAATGATTGGTCCCAATCCTGCCCTGTACTTTCTCTAAGCTGTAAACTTGGGGGAAGGGGAGAATTCCTCTTTCATAAACAGATGAGATATTTGAGCTGGACTTTGTAAGATGTTTAGAATTTTTAGAGAATGGTGTCACCACACCTCAGAAAAATACATTCCATATTTCTTCTTTATGCAGATTCTAGACTAGGAAGTTTTCGTCTCTGTCATCTAAATATGCCAAGGAATTTAGCAAATTTTCAGTCTTTCTTGGACATCTGGCAATAATTACCAATAAATCAACATTAGTACACCTTATGGGAGGAGAGAGAAGGAACTAGAAATTTCATGGTTTTATTTCCTCCTCTGGTGGTGTGGTAGGAAGGAGGATTAACTGGTTTGATCTGAAGCCTTACTGGGTATAAACCTCTTAAATCCCTGGCCCAGATTAACTGAATGATCCCAGTATTGAGCATACAGGTTATCAAGAGTACTTGTATCACATTCATTTGCCTAATAACTAATCTGATTGCAACCTCCTCCACCTCTAATTAAGAGGTTCCATTGTCCTTCTCTTGCAAGTTCTAACATGTTATGTTCCCATCTTGATTCAAAAGGGTCTGAGTTGCATGATAATATCTCAAGTTGCCAAAGGCCACAGCTTCTTTATTAAAAAAAAAAAAAAAAAGGAATGATTGCAGATCCTGACTGGCCCTGGTTTGGCACCTCCTCATCTATTTATTCATCCAAATAATAACTTCAAAAAAAGTTAAAAAAAAAAAAAAGAGTCACCCTGGTAGCAAGACTGAGATAATGTATATCAGCTTTGATCACATGCTCTGAGGTTTGGGAAAATGAATTATTATAAACTGGGTGTCATCCTCAGCTCTTCCCTGGAAACACTTTTCTTCAATGTTGCTTTTGATCATATTTTAAAGATGTAATTAAGGATTCCTTTCCTCTAGCCATGTTTTCTTTCTTGAGCTAAAACCTTATGGAAACAATCCAATGGAATTATATAGCTATGGTTTGACTCACAGGAGCTCTTGGTAACAATTAAGGTTGCCTGGACAGAAGGATATGGAATAGGTGTTTGCCTAGTGGGTGTGTCAACAGAGGGGGTGTCCATTTTTTTTTTGTTTGAATCTTCCTACAACCTGGTGTCCTATGAAGAACCCTTGGACATATCTGTAACTAGGAAATTTCTTTGATTGAATATATATATATAATTTTCCAATACTTATTCATTTGATAGTCATTCAACAAATATTTGAGTATCTCAGTGTGTTAGGCACTGTATTAATTTAGTATAAGAGATAAATAAAGAAAAACATCAATAAAGAAATAAATATGCTATGATCTGGGTATGTGTAGCCTTCTATGGATTTATGTAGAGTTCCCCTGTCAGTTAGGGTGGAAGAGAGGGGATAAGGAAGGCTCATTGGAGAAGGTGAATGTGGTTTCAATGGTGAGAGACCATTCAGGTGACTTTCTCCCATGGAAGTATGCTCTCCTGGTAATGATCATAGTAATGGAAAAGAGCAGTTTTTTAAAAAGCCTAATCCATGACACGAAAGTATTTTTAGACACTCTGAGAAAAAGGAATTTTGTAGTCAAATACATCTGAAACGTCACAATGTATGCTAACAATTAAGAGAAGTCTGGCAGTAAAGAAACTTGATTAACACAGTATAATCCAGCATTTCCCATATTACCTTGACCATAACCATTCTTTCTTGTTGTTGGGGGATCTATTGCCATCCTGAAGGATGTCACTAAAATTCTTAACCTAAAGAGGATAATCCCCATGAAAAATGGATGCTATGGGTCAATGAATAAAACCTAACAACACATTTTATCTTTTCCATGTTTCACAGGTGACTAAAAAAATGGTTAATGGCAATAGCTTTTATAATGGGCAAAATAGGCCATGACTTAGAGTCTCTAGCTTCCTGAAGCTGTGTGCCTAACTCTCAAAAAATCTGCATAGGATCCTCACCTTAGAGGTGAACAGACTAAAACCCTGAGGCAGAATATGTCTCTACATTCCTTGAAACAAGTGTGAAGAAAAAAATTAAAGAACTGCCATCATAAATTGTACTAAAGCCATGATCAAAAGTCTCTATACTTTGAAATACCTAATCATATTAGAGGATTAAAAGCACATGAATGAACACTAACCAATAATTTATTCATTTTCATATCTACCTATACCTTTTAATTTTGATAACATAAATACTGTTTTTTTTTCCCCTCAATTATAGCAACAAAATCTTTCTCCTACCTTCAGTCTGAGAGGTTCCTTTTGTTGTTGTACTTGGACTATAGTCAGTTTCTAGCTTTAGATAAAGCTAGAAAAGTTGCTACTTTTCGTAGTGACTTTTTGAGTAAAAGAAGACCTAAGGGTCGTGAAAGATTAAGAAGAGTTCGGATGAGAAGTCTTATCTTTTCTAGGAATAATGAAAATTGTATAATCTTTATTTGAATGTTGGACTTCTTTTGTGTTCTAAGGCTCTACTGTTGAGGCCATATAAAAAGGCCGCACCCTTAGAGGTAGACATGACCTTTTCGGAAGAAAGTGCACATTCTCTGTATCACTTGTCTGGAAGAGGCAGGTCCTCTGACAGGTAATAGAATCTTGGAAGATGGGTTTTGGTCTTGAGCAAAAACTTCTGACTTCCTCTGGAATCATGTTCTTGCTGGACTTTCAGGTCAATGGACTCTTTGAGGATGGCTTCTCCTAGGGGCTAGTTAAGAAGGCGGTACTCTTGAAGGGTTTCCTAAAAATGAAGTGACAAATGTACAGATTATCTGGCTTTATGTTTCTCTATGTTCATTCTTATCTGGCTATGTCTAAACCCTTAGTAAAGGCTTATTATTATACTTAGGCCTGGCTTAGGTCTCAGTGGTGCATTAAGCACCATGAGAATTTGGAGTCCATGTTTGGGCCAAAGGGCTAAAGAATAGATGGTAGAACTCGAGTTAACATAGTGATATGTGGTTATGGTTATTATTAAGGATAATAACCATCAGTTATGTACTCTGTGCCCACCATTTTACTATGCTATCTCATCTAATCTTCACAAGAATTCTCAAACACAGGTTTTATTAGTCTCATTTTGCAGGTGAGGAAACCGAGACTCAGAGAAATTAAGTATCTGCATATATACTACAGCTATTGGGAGGTGGGATTTGAACCAAGCTTTCATCTGACTCCAGGGGCTGAACATTTCTAGTCAAATTATGTAACTTCTAAGACTTAAGGTTTTTTTTTTTTTTGAAATTATTTATTATTTATTATTATTTTTTTTTATTATTTGGGCCATTAACTAGAAGATAATAGGTATCCCCCAAATAGTGCTTATCCTTATGTTTTCCTTCTGCCTTTCTGGCCATTCCTTCTTAATATCCTTCAAGGGTTCCTTTTCCTCTGATGGCTGTTAAACTGGTGTTCCCTAAGATTGTTCTTCAAATGAATACTCTCCTTGAGTGACCTCATCCAAACCCAGGGCTTCAGCTACTGTTTTCATGCTAGTGACTTCTAAATCTGAACCTCCAGGCCAGATCACTGCTGACATCTCCACTTGGATGTCTCACAGACATATGAACTCAGCAAGTCCCAAACCACACATCTTTCTGTTTCACTCTTGGCCTGTCTCTCAGCAGGTGACATCACTGAATCTCTAGATACCTAAGCCAAGGCCTGGGAATCTTTGTCTACTCATTTTCAGTCATCCCTTATACTCAATTAGTCATCAGGTTATCTCAAGTCTCCCTTCTTATTATCATTTGTATCAGTCCCTCTCTCTCTCCCTGTCCTCCCTCAACTTTATTTCCACAGCCACAATCACTGCCTAAATTCAAACTCATCACTTCTATCAGGCATTACTGCAACAGTCTCCTAACTCATTTCCCTACAATCTACCCAACCCTCCTATCGGTCCTCAATTTTACTGTCAAAATGATCTTTCAAAAAAGCAAATCCATATCATGCACTTCCCACTCAAAACTCTTTCAAGAGCTTTCCATAGCTTTCAGGATAAAGTTCAAATTCAGCACACTAAACCCTTACAGGATATAGCTGCTTCCTGCCTCTCTAGCTGTATTTCCCACTCTTTATTTTTTCATTTGCACCATTTGTTTCTTCTTTAAAGGATTACTTGAACTTCTCCAAAGGAAGCTATTTCTAGCCTTGGGCTTTCAGGCATGTCCTTGGGTGCCCTCAACTCTTTCCTTAAAGCTCAGCTCAAGGGCATTCATCTGGACAGTTTTCCTTAATGTTGACTCTGGTGTTTCTTTTTAATGCTCCCATGACACCCGTGCATTGCTCTATAAGAGCACTTTTCATCCTACACATCTCTGTCACTAGTTTGTAAACTGGACCCCAAAGTTTATTTCATATTGTGTCCCCAACACCTAATCCCTAGTGCCTAGCTCATAACCAATGCAGACTGCTGGTTAATGAAGGAGTGAATTCAGGAAGAGAGTTTTTAACCCTTGGCTATGTTGTGTGTGAACCTAAGAAGCTGGTCAGGCACAGTGGCTCACGCCAATAATCCCAGCACTTTGGGAGGTCAAGGCAAGTGGCTCATTTGAGGTCAAGAGTTTGACATCAGCCTGGCCAACATGGTGAAACCCTGTTTCTACTAAAAAAATTAAAAAATAAATAAATAATAAAAAATTTTAAAAAAATTAGTCGGGCGTGGTGGCGGACACCTGTAATTCCAGCTACTTGGGAGGCTGAGGCAGAAGAATCTCTTAAACGGGGAGGCAGAGGTTGCAGTGAGCCAAGATCGCACCACTGCACTCCAGCCTGGGTGACAGAGAGATTCTCTGTCCAAAAAAAAAAAAAAAAAAAAAAGCAGCAGCAGCAGCTAAGTGAAAAGTAGGACTTTGAGTTAAGGTGGCACACTACTGGAGATTCCTTAAACCTCATTTCTCCTACAGTCCTTTCTTCTCCACTTCACTTATGGCCAGGTTCCACCACTCATCCTAGGAACATGAAGACACAGGTTTTAGACACATTCTACAGAACAATTAAGATCCTGAGTATTCCATTTGCTAGACTAGGAAGATAATAAGATAGTCTGAATTGGGACCTATCAATGGAATACACATCCTGCCCTCTACAAACTTGAGATTTAATAATCCTGTGAAAACCTGAACCAGAGGCTGAGCTCTAAAGGGCTCTGTTTGGTTTTATTTTCACTGGAGAAACTGGATACTTTTTTATGACATTAGTTGATCTCTTCACTTTCTGTTTTTCCATTTTTTTCAGATCTTTCTGGATGTTTTCACCTTTTGAAGCTGTTTCCTACCTCTTTCCGAAAGTAATAGAGAGACAAAGGGTCTCTCTCTTAAACAGAGAAAAGCAAAGAAGGAAAAGCAAAACCAACTTATTCAAATGTTAATCGAATTTTTAAAAAAGCTTCTTTGTCGGGGAGAGTCTCTGAGTTGGAAAATACCTTAGGAATCAGAGCTTACCCAATAACTTTAGTTGGTAAACAATGAGATGAAGGGAAAGAGGTTAGTGACTTGCCCAAAATCACTTAAGCAGCTGAAAGCAGGAGTATTTTGGCCCTCAATCGTCGCAGTTCCAGTCTTCGCAATCTTTTCCTTTGGAGACGCTTGTACTTGTGCCCACAGCTAATAAGTTCTATCTATGCAAGCCGAGGTAATTGGCAAACTTATGTTTATTATGTCTAATATATATTATATATAATGTTTAAAAGCCATTTACGCTTAACACACTAACAAGAGGCCACATTGTCGAAGCTCAGGGCTCGGATTCGGCTCTCTATATTTTGCCCCTGGGACAGTGAGCAAGGTTGCCGAGGGACCTCAGGCTCTAGCACACCAGGAGCCTCGGGCTGCACGGAACCACTGCTCCGCTGGGGCCTGAAGGGAAAGCCAGGGCCGCGCCTGCCGGGGACAGCAGACGGCCTGAGCAACCGAGGTGCGCCCTTCTTCAGTGCCTTCCAGTAACTGGTTAGTAGTAACCTGCGGAGAGCCGCACCGGCCTCACTTTCCGGCGCCAGCTCAAAGCTTAGTGGCCACAGATTTGGGGCTCGGGCGGGGCTCTGGGCACGTGGCCGGCGGGCCTGGGTATTTGCCGGCGTCCCGCAGCCGCGGCCTGGGCGGTTAGCCAGGCAGACTGAGCCCGCTGCCTGCACGCCCTGCTCGCGCCGGGGCATTTTACCAGCCTCAACCGCTGTCCAGAGGTGCTCACAGCCCCGCGTGCAGCCTGTAAGAGGAACCGCGGCCCAATCTCTGAATCTCTGGAAAAAAGAACAGACTTGTCTAAGAACCAGTGTAGAAATCTCTCCTGTTTCACCGACGGCCAACGAGGACCTTCGACTTGACCAACGGAGGAAAACGTCTTCTCGTGGAGATCGATTTCCTTTCCACAGTTTATTCTGTATTTGTGCAGCGTCCTTTGTGTAATAGAAACTGTTTTGCACTGTGAGTAAAAACGATGAAGTTAGCCTTATGTCGGGGGGCGGGGGGGAGGCAGCTTATTTCGACATAAACTAAGAAACAATTACGTTAAAAGACAGTGAGGGGCCAGGGGCGGTCCGCCTGTAATCTCAGCACTTTGGGATGCCGAGGTGGGCGGATCAATTGAGGTCAGGAGTTTGAGACCAGCCTGGCCAACATGGTGAAACACCGGTCTCTACTAAAAATACAAAAAAAAAAAAAAAAAAAAAAAAAAAAAAAAAAAAAAAAAAAAAAAAAAAAAAAAAAAAAAAAAAAAAAAAAAAAAAAAAAAAAAAAAAAAATTAGCAGGGAGTAGTGGCGGGCACCTGTAGTTCCAGCTACCAGGGAGGCTGAGGTGGGAGGATCGCTAGAGCCCGGGAGGCAGAGGTTGCAGTGAGCCGAGATCACGTCACTGCACTCCAGCCTGGGCGAACAACAGACTATCTCGAAAGAAAGAAAAGAAAAAAAGGTGAGCGCTCAAACCAGAGTAGCGTGCTTGGGGGCAAGCAAACGAGGGGGAGTGAGATTAAGTGGAGAAAGCGCGAAAGGGGAGGGTTAGAGAACGGAGAGGGGAGCGGGTAGAAGGAGCGAAGGGCAAGGAGGTGTGGAGCGGGGGAAGGGAGAGAAAAGCTGCAAGGCGGAGAACTGGGCGGGGGGTGCGGTGCTGCGGGGGTAGGACGAAGCGCGGGAGAAGACGCGGACCGGGGAAGGGCTGCGGTCGGCCGGGATGGAGAAGGCGGGAGAGGTCTAGGCCTAGTTCGTGTCCACGAGGCCTCTCCACGTGGCCGGCTTCCCTTAGAGACGTCCGAAAAACCCTCAGCTTCTCCCTCGGCGCGGTGCCCACCCGTCCTTGGCAGCCCCGAGACCCCGGGCGCATGCATCCCGCTCCCCGGCCCTCTGTAATCCCGGCTACTTCGGAGGCTGAGGCAGGACAATCGCTTGAACCTGGAAGGAAGCTTCTGCGGCAACAGATGGCGCAGGCCGCAGGTCGCAGAGAAGCCCATCCAACTTTGCGGACTGGCCCTGGGAGAGAGGGCCCGGGAGCTGCCTCTCCCGACAGTGAACTCTCCTTTGAACCACGTCTGTGTTTTCTCGTGCATCAGCGCACTGGGGAATTAAATGGCAGTGTGACCGCCAGTGTCCCCGGGAGGTTGCGGAAACGTAGAGGCAATGAGACCCGAGCAGGAATATGGACTTCTCGCGGCAGTCTGTACCGAAGCAGCTGGGACGTCTCAAGCTCGGCCCTCCCTGCAGGCCCAGGGCCGGGACATGGAGGGAAGGCGCTGCGCGCGCGGCAAGGCCAGGGGCGCGGGCTGGGCTCGGTCCGAGTGCTCGGACCGCGGAGCGACCTCGGTGAAGCGTTGATGGATTGGGCAGGAGCGGCCCTGGGCGACGGGCCTGACGTCGGTGGCCGCAGTTGAGGCCACTGCAAGGCCGCTGGATCCCGGATCCGCGCCCGAGACGGAGCAGGGGCTAAGGCCCCAGCTTCCTCTTCGGGTGGGGGTCGGGTCGTCTGGCCGGGAGGCCGCTCGGGTTTTCCCGCCTTCCGCGAGCAGCCCAGGGGGTCTGCGGAAGGAGGGAAGGGTTCCAGGAGTCCGCCGTTCCCTGCGCCTTCAGGACCGGCAGGAGGCACGGAGCCGACGAATTAAAAGAGAAAAAGCTCGTAGGGGAGGCGTTTCCGAATCCTGTCTTTGGACGCTACTCTTAGTTGAGTGACCAGATTCAGACCTCAGGGGCGTTAGTGTCTCCTCCACCGCCTCCCTCCCCTTTTAAAAGAGAAAGGGAGTGTGTGTGTGTGTGTGTGTGTAAAATTTTAAATTTTAAATTTGCTGACATAGGCACTTAAAGGTGTAAGGCAGATACTCTAATCCTTGACTACCTGCGAAGGGCTCGGCTATTGTTGCCATTTGTTAAAGATGGTTTTGTAAAAGGTTTTGTAACACTCATAAGACAGATTCATTTAGAAAGTTTGCTTCTAATTCTTTTGTTGAAATAAAGATTTATAAAGATTCATACAAGAGGACTATTTCTGCTTATTTTTATGAGAGAAGATCACATATCAGTAACACGAACAAGGTAAAGTACCTGTACTTCCAATATGTAACTGGAATTCCAGTGTATTTACTATAATACATTATAGTATACTCAGAGTACTTACCATATTCTCATTGTGTAACTGTTATTTGTGTACGTTTTGTCTTCTAGACTGTAAGCTTCTTGTGCGCGGAGACGCTTTGTCTAACATGGTACAAGGAATTGAGTGAATAAAACCAAAACTGTCTACATTTACTATCCAATATGAATTCGTATAACTTGCTTATATATTGTATAATAAAACATATAAGTAAATATAAATTTGCCCTAGAAAAATAGCTTATACACTTAATATCGGTTATAATCATTTTCATTAGGGGCAGTCTATAATTTTTTGCTTCATGATATAAAATTCAGCATTTGGCTTTATATTTACTGCAACTGTTAACATTAACCTTATATAGAGCAAAAGTTATAGGGCTTTTCGGTATAACCTTTTATGACTAACAATTCATTCACCAAATTACAAATACTTCTCCAGACTATAAAGAGCAGAAATGTATGCTATAACAAGACTGTTGCATATATTTTTCAGAGATCAAAGACTGATTAATATTTTGTATTATTACATTTATTTTTTAACTCTATAAAGAAATTATCAGTTTAATGGCAAGATTTTTAAAAATCGGGTCAGCAGCAGTTTTTTTAAACCCCTAAAAACCATTTGAGGCAAAAGAAGTTGTTTTTTCAGCTTTATTTATTTTGCTTCTAAAGTTGGTAATGATTTGGTCTTAGTGGAAAATTCTTACTTTTCACACCAGTCATTTTATATATACCCTACTCAAAGAAGTGTACCAGGGCTATACATATATTTGTTGACTGAAATTTATTCTATATCCTGCAGAATGAGTACTACATATGGGCTCTTTGGAATAATATTCAATAGTAAGTTTGTTAGGACATTTGATTTGTATCTTGTTTCATTTTTTGTTTGTTTGTTTTTGTTCTGAGACAGGGTCTTGCTCTGTCTCCCAGGCTAGACTGCAGTGTCATAATCACCGCTCACTGCAACCTCGACCTCCTGGGTTCAAGTGGTTTTCCCACCTCAGCCTCCTGAGTAGCTAGCACCACAGGTGTGTGTTGCCATGCCTGGCTAATTAAAAAAATTTTTTTGTAGAGACAGGATCTTACTATGTTGCCAGGCGGGTCTTGAATTCCTGGGTTCCAGTGATCCTCCCACTGCAGCCTGCCAAAGTGCTGGGATTACAGGGGTGAGCCACAGTGTCCAGCCTTGATTCTTACATTTGATTCAATTAACTGTAATTGAATTGTAACTCTGCTGTGCAACTGGAGTAACCAGCAAACAGTAATATCTTGATTTCAAATTGCATAGAAGACTTGGCATCCCTGAATCAAATGAATGGATTTGGAGCTAGAGAATGCAGAAACAAGTTGTGATACTGTTTCGAAGTGAGAGTTGTGTGGGGAAGAGATGATGTTTCTAGTCTTAAGATTTAATATATAAAAGTACAAAATGTGTGTCTTTAAAAACCAATACAGTGATAGATTTATAGCTAAAATAGCTCTGCTTTCTTTGAGAAAGCCTATGCAACTTAAAATTTAAAGCCATAATCCTGGAACGTCTTTTTTGGTTTGTTCAACTAAATCAAAGCAACTTTTAAAAGTTTATTTCCTCAGACTTTGAAATGCAATATATTTTGGCCAGGTGACGTGAAATAGAAAACAGATAAAGATGACTTACTGGTTAGTGAAACACCAGTCTGAAACAGACAGCTTACTTTTTTTTCCCCTCATTTCCCCTGGACCAGCTGTTTATGTTTAACCTTCATTTACTACTTCAAGAGTCATATTTACACTTCTCCAGCAACACTTTATCCATATGTTCCTTGGCCTTATACATTATATAAGGCTGTTTTAGGGCAACTTCCTAATCATCTCATTTAAGAAAATGTCACACTCACCCCAAATAACCTTATAGAAGATGTCAGATGATATCCCTGCTAAAATAACCCCATAGAAGATGTCATCTGATATTACTTATAGGCGTCCTTTCATTTTTACCAGTAATAGTCTTTGCCAGGTTTTTCTTCCTATTTGGACAGCTAAGATGTTTCCTTTTTTTTTTTTTTCAATTGATAGAAAAAAAAACTCTTCTAAAAATACTTCATAATTCATTCTAATCAGATAATGAATTTAGCTTTTGTCTTAGTCCGTTTTCTGTTTTTATAACATAATACCATAGGCTGAGTAATTTATAAAGAAAAGAAATTTATTTATTGTAACTCTGGAGGCTAGGAAGTCCAAGGCTGAGGGGCCCACATCTGGTGAGGGCCTTTGTGCTGCGTCATCCCATGATGGAAGGTGGAAAGGCAAGAGAGTGTGAGAGTGCAAAAGAGAACCGCTCCCCAAAGCCTTCCTTTTAAAAGGCATAAAATCCACGCATGAGGGCAGAGCCCTTGTGCCTTAATCACTTCTTAAAGGCCCCGACACCCAATGCTGTTATACTGGCAATTAAATTTCAACATGAGTTTTGGAGGGGATAAACATTCAAATCATAGCATTCACCTTTAGCCCCTCAAAACTCATAGTCTTCCCACAGGCAAAATACACGCATTCTATCCCAATACCCCGAAAAATGTTAACTTGTTGCAGCACCAACTCAGAAGTCCAAGTTCTCATGTAAGTAAATCAGATATGGATGAAAGTCAAGCCATGATTCATCCTGAGGAACATTCTCTTCATGTATGAAATAATGAAACCTATGAAATCAAAACAGGTTATCTAATTCCAAAATACAAGGTGGAACAGGCAGAGTATAGACATTCCCATTCCAAAATGGAAGAATAGCAAAAAGAAAGGGATAACTGGTCTCAAGTAAGTCCAAAACCCAATAGGGAAAACAACATTGAATCTTAAACTGGAGAATAATCTCCTTTGACTCTGTCCTGTGTCCTGGATACACTAGGGTGGGGATTGGGCCCTCAAGACCTCAGGTAACATTATCCTGATGGCTTTGCTGGGCTCTGACAACCAGCAGCTCTTACAGACTCGAGTCTCTTACCTCCAGCTTTCCTAGGCTAGAGGTGGACCTACAGTTCTGAGGTCTTGAGAACTGCTACACTCACATGGCTCCTGTAAGCATTGCCCTAGTGGGTATTCTGTAGCAGCTCTGGCTCTGCTACAGGTTTCTGCCTGGGCTCCCAGGCTGTCTGCTATATCCTTTGAAGTTTTGGTGGAGGTAGCCATGTCCCCACAGCTCTTGCATTCTGCCAGCCTGCAGACTTAATATCCCATGGATGCTGCCAAGGCTTACCACTTGCACCTTCTGGAGTGGTGGCTCGAGCCACACTTGGCCTGCTTGAGCCAGAACTGGGGTGGCCAAGGAGCACCGTGCTGGATTGTGGAGAGCAGAGTCCCTAGGTGCTCTAGGGCAGTGAGCCCTGGGCCCATCTTTGAAGCCATTCTGAACTCCTAGAGATCTAGGCCTGTGATGGGAGGAGCAGCCTTGAGGATCATGGAAGTGCCTTTGGGGATCTCTCTACCATTTTCTTGATGGATAGCACCTAGTTTTCTTCTATTCATACTAATCTCTTTAGCAGTCTTTGGCCACACTTTTAGTATTCTCTCCCAAACACACTTTTTAATTTTAATTTCATTTCATTTCATTTTATTATTATCTTTTTGAGACAGAGTCTTGCTCTGTTACCCAGGCTGGAGTGCAGTGGTATGATTTTGGCTCACTGCAGCCTCTGCCTCCCAGGTTTGAGTAATTCTTGAGCCTCAGCCTCCTGAGTAGTTGAGATTACAGGTGCATGCCTCACACCCAGGTAATTTTTGTATTTTTTTTTTTTTTAAAGACGGGGTTTCACCATGTTGGTCAGGCTGGTCTTGAACTCCTGACCTCAGGTGATCCGCCCGTCTTGGCCTTCAAAGTGCTTGGATTACAGGCGTGAGCCACCACACCCGGCCCTTAATTTTTGTATTTTTAGTAGAGATGGAGTTTCACCATATTGGCCAGGCTGCTCTCAAACCCCTGAGAGTGATCGGCCTGTCTCAGCTTCCCAAAATGCTGGGATTACAGGCATGAGCCACCATGCCTATAAAAACACACTTTTTTATTCTTAGCATGGCCAAGATATGAATTTTCTAAATCTTTCACTCAGTTTCTCTTTTAATTACAAATTTCATCTTTACGTCATTTCTTTCCTTTCATATCTTATGCTATGTGATTAAAAGTAGCCATGCAGGAGACTGACCGCTTTGCGGCTTAGATATTTCTTTTATTACATATCCTAGTTCATTGTTCTTAAATAAGGCCTTCCATAAAGCTCTTGAGAATGGACACAATTCAGCCAAGTTCTTTGCAACTATATGACAAGGATGGGCTTTACTTGAGTTTCTAATACCTTGTTCTTCATTTCCATCTGGGACCCCATCAGAATGGCCTTTACTGTCCATGCTTCTACCAGCATTCTGATCATGACCACTTGAGTAATCTCTAAGTGTTTCAGACTTCCCCTATAGCTCTTCTCTTCGTCTGAGTCCTTACCAGAATTACCCTCAATGCTTCATTCATTATAATCTAGCCGTTTTCCACCCCTTTCCTTTAAATTCCTCCAACCTTTACCTGTTACTCAGTCCCAAAGCCACTTCCACATTTTCCGATATTTGTTCTAGTAACAGCCTCACTTCTTGGTACCAGTTTTCTGTCTTAATCTGTTTTGTGTTGCTGAAACAGTATGCTACAGGCTGGATAATGTATAAAGAAAAGAGATTTATTTCTCATAGCTCTGGAGGCTGGGAAGTCCAAGGTCAAGGGGCTTACATCTGGTGAGAGTCTTCATGTCATGCCATTCCATTATGGAAGCGGAAGGGCAAGAGAGTGTGAGAGAGAAAAGGAGACCTCCTTCTGAAAGCCTTAAAAGAAAAAAGTATTAAACTCCTTCAATGAGGGCAGAACTCTTATGGCCTAATCACCTCTTAACGGTCCCACCAACCAATAACTTTACAATGGCAATCACATTTCAACAGTTTTGGAGGGGATAAACATTCAGATCACAGCAGCTTCCTAAGGAGGATCATAAAGAGAAGATAATTTTTCTTTGTTATAATTAATGGTATTAAATAAAACAAATGATTATTATTATTTGATTCATAAATCCATAGTAGAATGTTACTGCTTTAAGCCTATGTAGAGAATACTATAGGAAACAACAGAATAGACTTTACTTTTTGTCTGATAACTTGTTTATTACTGCTGCTTCTTTATGTTCCAGAAACTTAAAGAACTGACAAGTAAGGCTTAGGAAGTGTTTTTATGGACAAATCATGTGATTAGATTGACTTACTTGGCTACTTAAAGGTAGTTATACGTATTTTTTGGGAAAAAAGTCAGGTCACTGAATTTTCAGATTGCTTTGTCTAGGTTGGTTGCTGGTAGTTAGTGGTTAATTCAGTGAAGCTGGAGTTAATATTATTTCATTTAAAATCCATTACAGCACCGGAGTGGTGGCAAGTGCCTATAATCCCAGCTACTAGGGAGGCTGAGGTGGGAGAATTGGTTGAGTCCAGGAGTTCGAGTCCTGGGCAACTTGGTAAGATCTTCACTCTAAATAACTTTTTTAAAATAAATAAATAAAACCTATTATAAGGTACTGATTATCTAATTGACCTTTAGTCATTCGGTATCACCAGGTTCAAGGTTTTCATTTGTAAAATAGGCATAATCGTATTTATCACTTTTGAGGAATATTTAACATTTTTATAGAAGAGAGGCCAGATAAGTTCTATTATAAAAACATATTTAATATATTACAACCAATTATTAGATCACTTGTACCTTTAAAATTGCTTAGCGATTTACAAATGATGAATGTTTTGAATAAATGTATCTCATTCCTCTCTGCTTTGTTCTTGGCTCAAAAAGATACTAACTCTTACCAGAATCTACCAATTCTTTCAAAGTAGACCCAACCAACCAAAAAACCCAAGTTGAACTGAAATTTCTTTTTGTGAAAAACAATTTCCTTTTTGCACAGAGTTAGAGTGTCTCATCTAGGTTAGTTCTGTAGTGCTAATTCTTCATGGTCTTACGGACCTTCATTTTTAAGCCTGTGGAGTCATTCCTCTGAGTGTTCATTTCTGGAATCAATGTGAATGAAACTCTGCCTGAAACTGAAACTATCTGAAGCAAAAGTTACAGGAATTTTCAATGTAACCTTTTATGACTAATAGAATTCTCTTACTAAATTACACACTACTTCCTTTCCAGACTATAAATCATTATGCCAACTTTGACAGTTGTGAGATATTGACAGCTTCTGACTGTTAAACTAAATCACACTTTTCACATATAACTTACTATCTGAATTCTGACATCCTTATTGCCTGAGTTACTGATTTTGGCACTTAATCAGAGACTTCCATTTTAACATTTGTTTTATGCTTTGTTCCTCTTGAGACTGTAATGCCCCTGAGGTCATGTTCTATGTATCATACAATTTTTTTTTAAAGCCTCAAAACTCCTGAGTGTAGTTTTGGCATGGCCTGTGGTACTCACTCAGTGAAGAATTCTTCTTCTTCTTTTTTTTTTAATTAAATTTTAGGTTTTGGGGTACATGTGAAGATCATGCAGAACTGTTGCATAGGTATACACATGGCAGTGTGATTTACTGCCTTCTTCCCCATCACCTATATCTGGCATTTCTCCCCATGCTATCTCTCCCCAACTCCCCACCCCCCGCTGTCCCTTCCCTGTTTCCCCTCGACAGACCCCAGTGTGTGATGCTCCCCTCCCTGTGTCCATGTGTTCTCATTGTTCAACACCCACCTATGAGTGAGAACATGCGGTGTTTGATTTTCTGTTCTTGTGTCAGTTTGCTGAGAATGATGGTTTCCAGGTTCATCCATGTGCCTACGAAGGACACAAACTCATTGTTTTTGATGGCTGCATAGTATTCCATGGTGTGTATGTGCCACATTTTCCCTGTCCAGTCCATCATTGATGGGCATTTGGGTTGGTTCCAGGTCTTTGCTATTGTAAACTGTGCTGCAATGAACATTCGTGTGCATGTGTCCTTATAGTAGAATGATTTACAATCCTTTGGATATATACCCAGTAATGGGATTGCTGGGTCAAATGGAATTTCGATTTCTAGGTCCTTGAGGAATCGCCACACTGTCTTCCACAATGGTTGAACTAATTTACACTCCCACCAATGATGTAAAAGTTTTCCTATTTCTCCACATCCCCTCCAGCATCTTTTGTCTCCAGATTTTTTAATGATCGCCATTCTAACTGGCATGAGATGGTATCTCAATGTAGTTTTGATTTGCATTTCTCTAATGACCAGTGATGATGAGCATTTTTTCATATGTTTGTTGGCCTCATGTATGTCTTCTTTTGTAAAGTGTCTGTTCATATCCTTTGCCCACTTTTAAATGGGCTTGTTTGTTTTTTTCTTGTAGATCTGTTTTAGTTCTTTGTAGATTCTGGATCTCGGCCCTTTGTCAGATGGGTAGACTGCAAAAATTTTTTCCCATTCTGTTGGTTGCCAGTTTACTCTAATGACCGTTTCTTTTGCCGTGCAGAAGCTGTGAAATTTGATTAGGTCCCATTTGTCTATTTTGGCTTTTGTTGCCAATGCTTTTGGTGTTTTGGTCATGAAGTCCTTGCCTACCCCTATGTCCTGAATGGTTTTGCCTAGGTTTTCTTCTAGGGTTTTTATGGTGTTAGGTCTTATGTTTAAGTCTTTAATCCATCTGGAGTTAATTTTAGTGTAAGGTGTCAGGAAGGGGTCCAGTTTCTGCTTTCTGCACGTGGCTAGCCAGTTTTCCCAACACCATTTATTAAACAGGGACTCCTTTCCCCATTGCTTGTTTTTGTCAGGTTTGTCAAAGATCGGATGGTTGTAGATGTGTTGTGTTGCCTCCGAGGCCTCTGTTCTGTTCCATTGGTCTATATCTCTGTTTTGGTACCAGTACCATGCTGTTTTGATTACTGTAGGCTTGTGTATAATTTGAAGTCCGGTAGTGTGATGCCTCCCACTTTGTTTTTTTTGCTTAGAATTGACTTGGCTATGTGGGCTCTCTTTTGGTTCCATATGAAGTTTAAGGTGGTTTTTTCCAGTTCTGTGAAGAAGGTCATTGGTAGCTCGATGGGGATAGCGTTGAATCTGTAAATTACTTTGGGTAGTATGGCCATTTTTACAATATTGATTCTTCCTAACCATGAACATGGAATGTTTCTCCATCTGTTTGTGTCCTCTCTTATTTCATTAAGCAGTGGCCTGTAGTTCTCCTTGAAGAGGTCCTTTACATTCTTTGTTAGTTGTATTCCCAGGTATTTTACTCTCTTTGTAGCAATTGTGAATAGCAGTTTGTTCTTGATGTGGCTCGCTTTAAGTCTGTTATTGGTGTATAGGAATGCTTGTGATTTTTGCACATTGATTTTGTATCCTGAGACTTCGCTGAAGTTGCTTATCAGTTTCAGGAGATTTTGGGCTCAGACAATGGGGTCTTCTAGGTATACAATCATGTCGTCTGCAAATAGAGACTTCCTCCTTTCCTATTTGAATACCCTTTATTTCTTTTTCTTGCCTGATCGCTCTGGCTAGAACTTCCAATACTATATTGAATAGGAGTGGTGAGAGTGGGCATCCTTGTTGAGTGCCAGATTTCAAGGGGAATGCTTCTAGTTTTTGCCCATTCAGTATGATATTGGCTGTTGGTTTTTCGTAAATAGCTTTCATTATTCTGAGATACGTTCTGTCAATACCTAGTTTATTGAGGGTTTTTAGCATAAAGGGCTGTTGAATTTTGTCAAAGGCCTTCTCTGTGTCAATTGAGATAATCATGTGGTTTTTGTCTTTGGTTCTGTTTATATGGTGAATTACGTATATAGACTTGCGTATGTTGAACCTACTTGATCGTGGTGGATAAGCTTTTTGATGTGCTGTTGCAATCAGTTTGCCAGTATTTTATTGAAGATTTTTGCATCTATGTTCATCATATATATTTGCCTGAAGTTTTCTTTTCTTCCTGAGTCTCTGCCGGGTTTTGCTATTAGGATGATTTTGGTCTCATAAAATGATTTGGGAAGGATTCCCTCTTTTTGTATTGTTTGGGAATAGTTTCAGAAGGAATGGTACCAGCTCCTCTTTGTATGTCTGGTAGAATTTGGCTGTGAATCCGTCTGGACCTGGGCTTTTTTTGA